>JACJUY010003811.1:20537-31329 GCA_014220935.1 Platorchestia sp. MABIK | reverse complement strand
CCTTGGCTGTTGCCTTAAATTACCTCACCTTGGCTGTTGCCTTAAATTACCTTACCTTGGCTGTTGCCTTAAATTACCTTACCTAAGGTTTACTCATCTAGCAAGAGAGTGCAAACTCTCTCTCGAGCAATTCTTCCTTATTTCTTTTTGTTTATTCTTTCTGAAACCTTAAAATCTCCTCTCATTCTGAGTCTACGTCTGAAAGTCGCCGCACACTGGATCAAATTAAGTTCAGGAACGGGGAATCTTTTCTGCGATCTATTCTGTTGAAGTATAACTTACTATATTCCTTCTTTAAACTTCTTCATTTTCAGGCTGTGTGTTAACCTATGCCTCAATCTTTCTTTACAGTATAATTCTCGCTGCAATGGCTACCTTGGACCTGTTCATGCTACTTCATTAGTTTCCACTCAGTCCTTAACTCTGAGGTAAATACTTGCTTATTGAATTCCTTTAAAAACTTGAGTTATATTAAAATTATGCTCAATATTCACAAGCTTTCCCTTGTTGCCTCTAAATTTCTATTGTCTTTCTAGATTGGCGTTTATCGGCCTTAGCGGGTTTTTCATGCCGTTGCATTCGCATGCCGCTGCGGTGTTCTGTGTACCCCGACGTTCTGCAATCGAATTCTCAAACTTGAAGTTCTTAAGACATCTGTTCTTCGCTGAAGCTAACGGAAGTGCTGAACAGAACACCTATTTTTCATTTAACAATTGGTAAAACTATTCTTTGCTGTGCCTGGAGGTACTCTTAACTGCCTTAATTTAACTGACAATAATTTGTCAACCAAACTGGAGGGTTTTGACCTGCTGCTGTTATTTCGTTGCGCTTGGGCTCCCGTTGAAGCTTCGCGCCTCGTTCTATGTTTGGTCAAATAAATTTATTGGTATTTGCCTTTTTGTTTGACCCTCCAGCGAGAGTTGTGTGAAGAAAATCTCCACCCCAAACGGAAGGTATAATGATTCTATTTAAGTTCTCATGACGGCATAAATTCGGGAAAAATGGATCGAAAATGCGTTCAGCATGATGTATCATGTTAATACCTAAATATTCGTTGCATTTTCCGTAGATTACAAAATATTTAAAAAAAGAGGGATGTATTCTGCCGGACCAAATGTGAGTTATACTTGTAGCTCAAACATGGGCCAATTATAGGAATCAAACGTAACTCTGTTCTGAGGCGGCATTTCACATGCATGGTTCAATTTGATTCTTGGAAGAGTTTATAAAAAAAAGTTTATGAGCGGAAAATATATTGCGGACATTAGTCCGTAGTATAAAACTGACAACTCATTTAATTAAAGTGTCTGTGCGCACATTTGCTTTGACGGAGCCAGCTACTTTACATTTGAAACTTTATCGGAGTTTTGCAAAAGCGTAAACGTTAAGTACAAACTTGAGCTGTCGTTCAGATGTCTCTGTGTAATACATTTAAAAGCGACGTTCACGTTATTAAAGATTTCCAGGCAGCATTTCTCTCATCCTGCGCCATCAAGAAAGAGGTGCACAATAAATAATTTCAAAGCGAAACTCTCGCCGCAAGAGCTCCGAGCTGGAGCTCAATCAGACCGCCGGTTATTGCGTTGTGAGGCGCTAATTCCAAAATGAGGCTGCGTGCCTACATTGGCGGTTGCGGCCTGTGTGTAGCAAATAACGAACTGATGGCGCAACTGATTGCGGCGCGGGTGTGCGGGCTGTGTCAGCTGCTGCGTAAATTTTCAGAAAGCTGCTGAAATTATCAATAAAACCAGATGGTCCATTGTAATGTGATGACATATGTAGCTGAACACTAACTCCTGTTGTGACACGTATAATTTGGGGGTATGATCAATATACCTAAACCCACGTTAAACTTCCGACGTCATGTTGCCATCGGTTTGACTTGTAAAGAAGTAATGGTGTACGATTTTGTTCAGAAATGGTGTTTTGCAGGATTTTTAATTCGTATTGATTTTTAAAATTGTTGTCAACAGGTTCATTCTTGAAATTGTATTTTCAATTGAAGGAAATCCTTTTAATTTCTCGCAATGATTTTTTTCAACTATTTTCAGCAAACGATCAATGAGCATCTTGACTTGTTCATACAAATCTCCCAAGGCTATCATGTAGCACACCTGAGAATGTGCTTATCCTTGTTCCAGTGTTTTGATTGTCTCTAATTAACTAAAATAATGCACTCCAATGTCATGCACGGTCCGATCTGGAAATTTCATCTAAATTAACCGAGTGATCTAAGGCATCAGTTTCGTGTACTCTCTAAGCTGAGATAAAATGCCCTCTACCATCAATAGATGCGGTCCAACTGAGCACTGAGGTCACTTTTTTTTTTGCTTCCACTATGCTGACGGCTGTTGGATCTCTGCAGATGTCTCCATTTAAGTCAACGTAGGATTTTTATCCCTGTGTCGTATAGCAGTACTACTCTAGCTCACACTTATTCTCTAACTTCTGTCAACTTCGCTTCATTGTTAACATGTTTAAAAATACAAGCTGAAACTTTCTCACCTTGCAGGGGTAGCTTGTGTTGATACAGCGTCTCGCATCTTTTACTGGCTGATTGTATCAGGAATGTAAGCCTCAAATAAATGAAGAAGTGAATCTGCATTTAGTCACCGGACACAACAATTTAATTCCAGAAAAGAATAACCAATGCAAACCGTGAGAAGGAAGTGAGGCTCGTGGGGTTTTATTTGTGGAAGCCACAAATGAACTAATTTGATATCAGTTTGAAATTGTTCCAATTTTTCACTGCGGACGCAAATAATTTTCTTTATTACTGTTTAAAGATTTTCATGAAGAGGCATTGCAGTTAGTTATTTTCACTTCGCTATTCTCTTGTTCGTTTGCTTGTGAAGCACTAGTGTTATTCTTGTGTTAACTAGAATTCTTTGATCAACATTATTCGTTTGTCAGGATATACCTGAAACAAGGCCTCGCTTCACAGACCCGTATTTTGTATTTGTCTATGAATAAACTTAATTCTCACGAATAATTTGCAGAACTAGCAGACCCTTGCATTAAAGGGAGCAGCAAACTGGTTCAATTCTTCAGCTAAAAAAAGAGTATACCGAGCATCATATCTGTAAAATTTGCCTCTTGCGCGTTTCACAATCCTTATCTATAATTCAGGTTAAATTCAAATAATACCTCGCAATTTTAGCTTAGTTTAAAGCCTCAAATTTCCACCCAGACCAGGCGTTAACGTTATTGAGGAGTCACGCCGCTGGAAAACTCCTTGTCCGCTTTTCGTCTAAGTATCGTATCATTGTTACCGATGGACCTTATTCCTTGACTTGACGCTGTATTTGATTCGAAGATATCTCACTTTAGAATGTTTGATACAGTTCGTCAATGTGCTAGTGCTCTTGTGCGAGTCAGACAACATTTACTACTCACACTGAGAAATTCTTCAGGAGTGGTTTTACAATTGTTCTTGTGATTGCAGAGATCCATTTGTTTTTATTCATGTGTTTCCGTTTGTCTTCTTTATTGACGGAATTATTGAAAATTTAATTATTAAACCGTGACCTTTGAGTTTGAACTGTAAAATTTAGCGTGCGCTTGATGCAGTCAATTGTTTGCACCTGCGATTGAAGGTGACATACCCAGTCAAAAATTTATCGTCTTACTGACGATAATTTACATCTGAATCAACCGGTAATTATCATCTTCTTCTTCCTATAAACCGACGATATATCGTCGGCATTAGTGTCGCCGATGTCTCATATTATCATTTGATTAACGTTAAATTACCGGTTTTTACCGTAAATTTTGGACGAAGACCGACGATATTAACCAGTTAATTACCGGTTGTTAAGCGGTTATTTTAATCGGTCTTCGTTCAAAAAATACGAAAATTACCGGTAATTTAATGTTAAAAATGGCTCCTTTAACCACTATATTCCCAGAGATTTGTAAGCAGTGCAACGATTTTTCCCAAAAATTGCGAGTTGCTTCCAAAAACAATAAGCCAAATCTCGTGAAACGCATCTGTACAATTACCGTGAATTAGAAGACTTCACAAAAATAATCGAAATTACATATTTAAATTCAATAAATTTGTTGAATACTGTATATATTTCATCAAGTTTCTTCCAAATTGTGATACTTGAACAGATTAGTATTACAGGGTGGGGCCTATTGTAACAAGTAACAATGCATTATTAGAAAAAATAGCTGCGATGCAGATGAATGCTACAGTAAGAGGGCTTAGATTGTCATCTTCATAGTAGAACACGAGACTGTTACGATAAGTCTCACAGTACAATGTGGACATTTCAAATCGCCACTGATTTAGAAATAGGTTAAAACCTTACAGATGTTCAATAAAAATATTTATTTCAATTTCAACAGCCGACATTTGATTACTGAAATAAATTCTTACGAAAATATCTTCGGCACGCAAAGAATTCCATCACAGGGTGTTTGTAAGACTCATCACTGCAAACACTACGTACATAACATTCATTTAAAATTAACTACCACCACAAAAGGATTGATCAAGCAACCGATTACTAAGAAAATATTACCAATTTTAAATTAAATTTGCACACTTCCATTCTTAGACGTCAAATATCTACAATGACCAGTCCTCTCAACCACTACACATCTTCGTCCTTTAATTGAGATGAGGAGACGACAGGGCCCGCAATAATGCTATCGAGACGCAAGTAGCAGAGGACGGGGTTATCTTCCACAGCTATACCTCTTCAGAAGAAGTTACCTTCCACCTCCCGCTTCCATGCGGCTCCGACGTTTGTACTCTCTATAGAATTCTTAATTTACAAGACATTCACATCATAAAAAAAACTCATATTTTTCAAGTGGAACTTTCTCATAAAACTGGTGCTATCAGGCACAGAAATTTTCGAAATGCCGATACCTCCAGTTCGATTAGACGAAAATAAAATCCGCAAAAAAAATTCAACACAAATTGGGTCCTTTTTGGTACCAAAAATAGATGAACAGATGCCACATTAAATTAGTACGATCAGTAAGTACTAGTTTTAAATGAACTCATTAATTCGTAGATGAAAATATTATTTCGACATCCGTTTTTGATATTTCTGCCACAGAAATTTGCGTAATGCCGATACTTCATGTTCAATATAACAAAAATGAAATCCGAAAGAAAAATTCTATATTCATTGGGTCCCTTTTAAAACCAAAAATAGATGAACAGATCCGACATCAAGTAAGTACGATCAGTAACGACAAGTTCCAAATGAACTCAATGATTCGTTTTAAAAATAATATTTTGACATTCCAGCCACAGAAATTTTTGAAATGCCGATACCTCATGTTCATTAAAATAAAGATGAAATCCGAAGGAAAAATTATACATACATTGGGTCCTATTTGGTACCAAAAATAGATGAACAGATCCGACATCAAGTTAATACGATCAGTAACGACTAGTTTCAAATGAACTCATTAATTCGTAAATGAAAATATTATTTTGAAATCCGGTTTTTTGACATTCCAAGGACAAAAATTTTCGTTATGCCAATACCTCATTTTTTTAACCTGTAAACTATTCCAGGGAGGAAGGCGCAAGAACAGCATCGTATTCGTGAAGAATTCAAGAATTACAGAAATATGTTGAACAAATCATATCCAAGTCCTATCACGAGTCATCCAGTGTTAATAATAGCATGACAGAGAAAAATATGCGTTACGATTGTGAACAGGTACTTTTGAATTAAATAGAAAATTATCGCAGCAACAGATCGTTCCAAAGTCGGCCACCTAGAAGCTATAGTACTTCATAAAGAAATTATATTTACAGGCTCAATAAATACAATTACACTGACGTCGTGCTTTCAATAAATATATCAATGTTAAAACTTTTGCTCTCGCTCCTTTTCTAGATCAGAGGAAACTTTTTGGGTCGTGATTAGGCATGAGGATAGGACAGCAAAGCAACTGAGAGATACACCCTACTTTTAAGACTGCCGGGTCAGTCGCTCCTGAGTTTTTCCGGCATGAAGAGTGACAGCGACGACACGCATGGAGAAGGGGTGGGAGGCATTAGATCGAGGGTTTAGGTTTTTTTGAAGAGGCGGGGAGGGAGCAAAGGCGTTGCCCCGGGGAAAGCACCCTCCGTCTAAGCCCCGCTGAAGGGAGGAGTATCATAACCTGATGTCGACGGAGCTAGCAAATAAGGCGACTGAGAGGCGGTCAAAGTAAGCGATGAAGAAGCAAGTAGACTTTGAGGAAGTGTGCTGGTTTCAGCCGGCGGTTTTTCTGATTCAATTCATCGTCTCTGAGCCAGCCCAATCGTTGCAACGACGCAGGACCTCTTGGATGGCTGACGCCTTTAGTTTCTTATCTTCATCATACTCGACTGCAGCTAAAGCATCTGATAAATTGGAATACATTAGTAAATGTCAACTGTGCAAATGATAACAAAATAAAATAAATTACCATTTGTCGAATGACTGTGTTCCAACTACCACTGGGTTCGGGGCAAGCCAGGCAAGCTCTACTTGTGATCGCTACATTTGGCCCATCTGGCTTTAGCTGCAATCAGAGAATAAGTCGATTAACCTAACTCTGAATACAACACTTGATATCGGTACCCTATTGAACAGCTGTGCATTGAAGTAATTGATAATTAATTTTCAAATGAAACTTTGGACCTATTTGACTTGTTGAATTTGAATCAAAGGATTTCGTGCAGATAAAACAAACTGATATTAAAACGTAACATTGAGGACTGACGTCCATGCTATGCTCAAATATATTGAGGAATAATCAATTCTTGAACAAAAAAACAGATTATTCATAACAGCATTAAATTATCGATTCAACCCACTGCAATGCTAATACGTTTACAAACGTTGCAGCCAATTTGCCAGTATTTGTTACAAAAAATTTGCATCAATAAATCACTTTTTTTGCATTACTATAACGAAAGATAATTATCAGTTAGTTTAAGCCTTCCTATCCGCAGCAAAATAAAAGCGATCTAAAGAGAGGAAGGAGGGAGGCACCATTTAGTATGGAGTTGAGGAAACGCAGAATCTATGCAGAAGGGGCATAGAAACAATTAGTTGAGTAAGAAGTTCATGAAAAAAGATCGAAGTTCAAGAAGAAAGTAGTAGGTGCTTAAAACAGGACAGCAGTGAACCGAAAAAAGAAGGTCCCTAACATAACAAAAGCATTATAGTTAAACAAACAGAAGACCTAACTAGCTCTTAGCTAGGGCCCTCACATTTTCCCCCTGGGAGAGCTAATTCCCATAGATACAATAGTCGTTTCCCCCGGAGAGGTATTACTATAACGGAATGTTATATAAGATATTAGTTAGATAACATGTTAGTTTAAGCCTCACCAACCGCTGAAAAGAGCGTTTCGATGAGAGGAAAGAGGGAGACATCATTTAGTATGGAGATAAGAAAACTCGGAATCTATGCAGAAGGGACATGGAAACAGAAAGTTGAGAAAGAAATTCATGAAACAAGATGAAAGTTGAATAAGACAGTAGTAGGTGCAGAAAGACAGGACTGCAGTGAACCGAAAACTGGTGGTCCTTAACATAACAAAAACATTCTATGTATTCCAACAAAAAAATGCCTTCGTTACTCTCAGCTCGGGCCCTCACACATTTTCCCCATAGGGGTGCTAATTCTCATCGATACAATAGTTGTATCCCCTGAGGGGAAAGATATTAGTTGATGAACGAAATGAACTGTTTGAGCTTACACGAACCTTATTTTAACTGACAGGTGGATTGTGCTTTGAAAGAGATTTTCATCCGTTGACGAGTTTGTCCTAACCCAGAGTAGGACATTTCCAAGGCCACACCACCGTCATGACGTCATGATGAGCTGGTGTCGTGCAGACTGACGCCCACACAACGCTGAAGCTCCGTCATCTAGAAATTAAATAGACAATGTAATTGTGTGTGATAAATCGAAATCAAACGCGCGCCCCATTCTGGGAACTGCCTAACTGCAAAGAGAATGAAGTTTTGTTTCAAAAACATTTACCACACCGTATCATACTGAATAATGAATGACCAGGACATTTAGACATTTAAGTGGGATCGAGATTCATGCCGCTTTTACCTCCACAGGAAAGTTTTCATGGAGTGTTAAATTCTAAACATACGGTGGATTGGCCAGACAGTCCAGCCTTTGTGCAATAATCCCTTGTCTCTGAGGGTAGGAACAGCAAAGAGAGCCATCACAGCATAATATGTGTTATTCACTCTGGTAGTGAAAAGTTCGATGAGTGCAATCACTGACCAACTTTACATTTTCACAGAATATTTCAATAACTTTACCCTAGTTGCCTACTCAATGCAGTTGGAAACTGTTATCTTTGATGTCATTTCTGTAATGAGTTTTTATCTTTCCTTATTCATAAACAAAATTAGAATTTTCAAATTTATTCCACACATAATATTCTTGGAAAGTAATTTCTGTTTATAAATGTCCAGTGTTATATCTTCCTCATTAGAAGGAAATTCACTTTGAAAATTTAAATTTCCACAGAATCATCAAAACAATTCAAACATAAACAATTTGCAGGGTGTCTCCAGATATTTCATTTTCAAAGTTTAGTTCTTTTTACCACCTTCAACAGCAAAAAAAGACTTCCTAATTTTTTACATGATGAATGTTGTCCAAATGTCCAGGATGTAAGAAATCATCCTATAACGAGAAGTTTGAGTCAATAATTCACGCAATAACATGGGTTAAACAATTTCAAGGTGATTAACACATAAAATCCTAAATTAAAAACTTATTACTATATGAAGCATCCAACGCACAATTGCAAAAATGACCCTAATTTTTCATGTACCCACTCCCAAACGGACTCCAACAAATGTTTGCCAAAGACCCTGTCTTAACATCTTTCAACAATGAGAGCAACAGCTCATCATGTGCAAAAAATAAACTGGCTGGAAACTAGTAGACACCGGGGAATCGTTCAATCCCCTGACAGGAATATTTCCCAAAAACTGCAGAAAATATCTGATTCTGGGAGCAATGAATTTTTGAAAATCTTCAAATTCTATATACATATTTAATTTACCTTCAATTTTCAGTGATTTATCCAACTTCACAATTTTTTACAACCCTGACCAGTAACGTAAACCCCTGAGGTAAATTTCTCTACTCCTTAATTTTTTTATTGCCACATTTCAAGTTTTTCTTCTTTTTACTACCTAGTAGACACCCTGTTATGGGAATGGAAGATATGTCCAAAAAGCAACATAAGGCATTAGTACTGAATCATAAGAATTAAATACTTCACATTTCATCATGCCAGGTCTTTGTTTACTTGAGGCATCAGCGAAGGCTTCATTGGGGGAATTGCATGAAAAGAACTTTTGTCTCCAGCTTCAGACTCAAGCAAATCTAGATGAATTTCCAAAGTTTTACTGATTGACTCTAGGCTGTTTTCAATAGGAGTATCACATATTGAATTTTGACTGTTGGATGAAACAGATTTACTGAACAAGACTAAGCGTTTTTCAGGAAGTGACTAAGAATTAATGGGAACTAAGAGCTGTTCCCTTCATTTGCATTATGGATGATTCTGAAATTAATCAATCATTAACACAACGTTTGGAGACAGTACCAAGTACATCAGAGCAAGTGTGAAAAACTAAATTATTTCTTTTCTAACTTTTCAACGTTACAAAATCTTTCCAGAACATCACGGTAAGAACAGTAGTAAAAAAATTCACTGAACATATTTTTATTGATCCACTGTCAATAGTTAACAAATTCACTAACTCTGTAGTCTATAAAAAGCAATAGTTTGATGTACAAACATCATACTCAGGCTGAAAATATATACACAAAATTTCCAGTCACTATGATAAAATGCAAATCTAACACTCAAAGCCACATCAGACAGTGATGAGTTTGAAAATGACAGCAATAGAAAATGATTAGAAGCAAAATTTGCACCACAGCAATAAGTACTGGTATGACTACATCTTTTACCCTTAATTTAAAACTCAATTTTGATCGAAAAAAGCTCAAGTTTTGTATAAACAAGGTCACATTTAATTTTAAAAAACCTCAAATTCAATTTAAAAAAATCTCAAGTTCAATTTAAAAATCCTCAAGTTCAATTTAAAAAACCTCAAGTTCAATTTAAAAAACCTCAAGTTCAATTTAAAAACCTCAAGTTCAATTAAAAACCTCAAGTTCAATTTAAAAAATCTCATGTTCAATTTAAAAAACCTCAAGTTCAATTTGAAAAACTTCAAGTGCAAATTAAAAAACCTCAAGTTCAATTCTAAAACCCTCAAGATCAATTAAAAAAACCGCAAGTTCAATTTGAAAAACCACAAGTTCAATTTAAAAACCTCCAGTTCAATTGAAAAACTTCATGATCAATTTAAAAAACTTCAAGTTCAATTTAAAAAACCTCTAGTTCAATTTAAAAACCTCAAGTTCAATTAGAAAACCTCAAGTTCAATTCTAAAACCCTCAAGTTTAATATAAAAAAGTTACACTTCAATTATAAAAAACTCAATTTCAATTTTAAAAGCTCAATTTCAATTTTAAAATGCTTAGGTTCAACTTATAAAAGCTCAAGTTCAATGTGAAAAAGGTCATGTTCAATGTGAAAACAGTCAAGTTCAATTTAAAAAATGTTTAGTTCAATTTAAAACATTTGAAGCATTGGTTAAAGAACTTGAACTTCATATTACAAAGTATTAAATTAAATTTAAAACATTGTAAGCATTGTTAAAGAACTTGAACTTCATATTAAAATGTATAATATTAAAATGTATAAATATCGAAAAATTATTTGTGAAAAT
>JACJUY010003810.1:66198-80464 GCA_014220935.1 Platorchestia sp. MABIK | reverse complement strand
CATAGGGGGCCACGTGATAATAAATGTGCAAACTGATTTAATGCGACCTAAACGCACAAAACAGTCGATGCCGAGGGCAGCGACCTACGGGATGCTGTCAACAGAGGTGTAACCTAATTTGACAATCAGTTTGTCAATTTGATTTGTAATTTAATTTGCTTATACTCAGTTCATTAGTTAACGTGTCAAGCCCCATAGATAGCTACATAGATTGAAGCACATAGATTGAAGCTCATAGATTGAAGCTCATAGATTGAAGCTCCGCTGAAGCTTTATAAAATTTTTTTTCCTCACATACACAATGTTTACTTGACACCTACTCGATGTTTCGATAATCTTAATCGTAGTAACCATACCTTTAAGTTGTTACGAGTTCTACAGTCTATAAATTTACTTCTGCACTGACTCTCTTTTTAAGACAAAACATGTACCGCGTAGCTCTCGTGCTTCCAAACTTTCAAAATTCTGCCAGCTTTCAATTGCTGGGAGAGGTAGGTAGACAGCTTGGCGCCCAAGCTAGTTAATTAAAGAAACCGTAAACAACAGACGACCTCAATTGACCGCAAATGCACTCAGTTTTCTGTGCAATGCAGGGAAAACTATCCCAACTTTAGGCACACTTCAACTCTACGGTCTTGTAAAGTCCCTTTTCATTGCATTCATATTTGAACTTGTTTATTAATTTATATCACAAGATCCATGTTTAAATGCGAAATACTAAGTTAAAATTCTCGATAACCATTGATTTTATGCGAATCAATAATAGTTTTCCTTTTATATTGAAGTATGTTTTTATAATTGTGTACCTGGCGTTTCTACTTATTTTTCCTTATCCGAAAAAACTTGAGATTTTTAATTTTTATGTTAGTAGTGTAGTAACTCGTGTTTTAATTTAATTGTTAAATAAGAAGGCACTTTTTATTGTTAACCAGCTTCGCTGCCTCTCTTCATGCTTGCGTTAGTGCGTTTTCTTTTTTCCTTGTTTATTGTTAAAATAAAACGAGGTGTACTGTAGATAGTAAAATTGTTTAATTATTTTAATTGAAAATACGTTCAATTTTAAAAATATTAGAATTTTCAAGAAATTTCCGGCTGAGGAACAAAATGTTTAACTACGTTGATTAGTAGTGATTAATGGTAACGAAATTTTGGTCGGTGGGGGAGAAAATGTGCGTACCTCCAACCCCAAACGCCTCGGAGGCTTTATAAGCCTCTGACATCTGAGTCATGTCGCTTTCGATCTCGAACCTCCTTAAAGTAAACACCTCTAAAACGTCTCCGACTTTGACTCTCCGAAAGTAATCACCACGACGGAACACCAACAACGGCACAAACCAATGTCTCGTCATAGCCGTGTGGCTTTCGGACCCGACTCCGTGCGGGAAACGTGGGTTCGAGTCCCGGCTCTGGTGGCGATTCTCTCCGTTGGGTATAGGAGAAAAAATTCTGAGCACAATACCCCACTCTACCCAGGTGTCTGAAATGGGTACCGGTCTCGACCGGGGGAAAGCCTCATGGCGTCCTTGTGTTAGTTAAAAGGCATTTGAAAAACCAATGTACAAGGTGATATGTATCAGGCTTGAATTGGAAATAAAGCATTTGTAGATGCCGATGTTTGTTTGTTTGTTTATGTCATTGTTATTAAGCTAGGTGGACCCGTGAAAAAATTCGGAGGACATTATCTACCCAAGAGATTCTAACATAACATATTCTAACCTAACCCATGCTAACCTAACATACACCAACCTATCCTATCCATTCTGCTTGTTATTGTATATATAGCATCTTCGTAGACACGATACCGCGAGTCACGGCGCTTTCATCAAAATGAGCAGAAGCCCGGGTGGATTACGCGGTTTCAATAATTAACTCGCTTCCAAGCATCTGAAGTTAATCAAAGTATGAAGGAAATGTATTTTATTGGCATTGTTTGATATGGAAAGATTCCTGAAGTAATTACTGTAATTTAAAATCAAATTTGGATGCAATGTAAAGTTTAAAAAAATGAAAGAAAAATGAAATAGAAAAAAAAATAAAAGAAAAAATGAAAAAGATAAATAAATTAAAAATACACATATAAAAATATTAGAAAAATAAAAAATGGAAAAAAGATTCAATAAATAGTAACAAATATAGTATAAAAATGATTAAATAAAACAGAAATGGAAAAAGTAAAAACTGAACAAATCAGAATAAATGAAAAAATTTGAAAAAAATGTAAAAATTGGAAAAAATGAAAAAATTGGAAAAATGAAAAAATTGGAACAACTGGAAAAATTGAAAAAATGAAACAATTTGAAAAAATGATTATATTAAAAAAATGAAAAAAATTATTATATTGAAAAATAATTGATAATCAATTGGAAAAATGAAAAAATTGAAAAAATTGGAAAATATGAAACAAATGACATAATTGAAAAATTTGGAAAAAATGAAAAGATTGAATAAATTGAAAAAAATTATTAAATGAAAAAAATTATCAAATTGAAATCAATAAAGTCAACATATTAAAAAAAAATTACCGAATTAAAAAATTAACAAATTAAGAAAAATAAAAAAAAAAGATACAAATGTAAAAAATGTTTCAAAAATTTAAAACATGATCAAAAATAATAATTATCCTACCCTAACCTAATTTAACCCATCCTACCTATCCTATCGACATAAAATGTCAAACGTATCAATGCATGTAAACTAACCCAACCTAATCTAACCTACCTATCCTATCCAGCCTATTGGATGTAGAGCTTTACCCACGAACTTAGTTTTAAGCGTATTAATATATAGATTTTCAAGTTACATCAAGCAAAAGTTTAATTTATCCATATTGCAATGGACTGATAACCGCCAACCCTAACTGTTTAAATCATAAAAAGTACAATTGCTCTTATGTCTACTCGTCAGTTAGGACGCAGATATATTTTTATCTATTAAGGCACAAATGAAATTTTCAGCGATAATTTATCTTGAAAGAACAGCACGAGAGCAAAGATTTAATAATGGTTTCAACAATGAAGTAATTTTACAACGTTCTGTTGACAATCAGCAACGAATTTATAGTCTAAATAAGTAATTTCGTGAGGTACTTCAGGTGACTATTTTTCATTTTGTGTTTCTTAACTTTTCAAAGGCATCCGTAGATTTTTGTATTATAACAGTACACAGGCTCAATTGCTGAAACTAAAAAATTGATTGTTAACTTTCTCTTTGGCTAGTTTAAAGCTTCAACGAGTTTTTCTCATAAATTGTGTTCTCCGGGCGGGTGAAAGAAAGAAATAGTAGAAAGCAGTTGAGTTCAGTTTACACATGGAGATATGATCAGCTTCAACTAGAGTGAATTTTCATCAGAAGAATAGTAATTAGTTTTCAACACGTTAATCTGAATTTTGAAAATGCAATTACACTTTTTGACGTCAGCCTATATTATTGATGGCAGCGCATAGTCATGTCCCAATCGTAGTCTTGTCCCAATTATTATTGTAGTCTTGTCCCAATCGTACCCTTTTCCCAATCGTAGTCCTGTCTCAATCGTAGTCTTGTCCCAATCGTAGTCTTGTCTCAATCGTTGTCTTGTTCCAGTGACTGAAGCATAACTCACAAAGTTGTCTTATTTCGATTTGACTCCTGTCAACACGTGGCTTTTTCACGAATTAATATTCAGCTGTATCGTCCATAAAAAAGTTTTTGTTTTATGTATTGAATGCCCTAATAATTTCCTTGACGCACTCAAACTCGTTTCAAGTGAAAATTTTCACTAGGTATGCCACATTTTTTAGCAGCGACTTTGATGTGAGGGAATTGGAGGTATAGTGAACAGATGCGCGGTGTCGTCAGGGCTAATTTCGAACATCATGGATTTGGAGGACCATTCAACAGTCTGTGAATGTCAGCCAAGGTTGTGATTTTTGATGGCGGTACACAGATTTACAAATTTTGAATTTTATTACGTCCCATTATTTCGGCCCGAGTACAAAGCGCCATTTTTGTATTTCAAGTTTGTCACAGTGTTAAACAAACTTGAAATATTTTTTCCTTGCTGATGAGAAAAAATTTTGCTCTTACAATTGATGGTTGAGTCAAAAAAGAACCATATGATCGGTGAAGACTTCAGATTATATTGCTCACACGAATAATTCAATCAGAATTTTAAAAATGCTTAAAGCTTTCCGATCTCTACAAGCTCTTCCTAAATAAGTTCATACATCAAATATTGAACAATGAGGGCGACTAAAGCCTCTAACAATAATTACTCGCATAAACTGGCCATCATAATCACGTAACCAGAAATAGAAGGAACCTCATACTTTCTTTCCATTGGAAGTAACTTCATACTTTCTTTACATGACTACACAGCATCCTCTTCATTCGAACCAAGACTTGAAATTCGATCCCTGCTGTGATCCGTGAAAAAATTTCTCACCACCGTTTCAAAATAAATTTTGAATCCCTATTTCTAACGGAATACTAATCAGGCTAATCTTTTCTGTTGAATGATTCAATGATTCATGTTGAGTGATAGGGTGATTTATCATGATTAATGACCCAAATCTGCCTTTTCTCGAATATACTGTTCTCTTCTGGCTCATATTAACTACTGATGTAAAAGTAAGCTTCAAGGCTTGAGTGAACCAATACACTGTTCAGTCTAGTGCGCACCTAAGTCAAATGAATTAGGTTAAATATGGTGGTACACATTAGAATAGCCTTTAATGATATGATGCCGTAGAAGTCGCCGAACTTTCTTGGGCTCCCAAATAGCTATACTCAAATATGCCTTTGTAATAGTCTTATGGATCAACTAACTGATGTATCGCTTGCCATTAACAAATTGTTAAAATTATTTAAAATTGTTAAAATTATTTAAAATCGTTAAAATTGCTCAATAGACTGTCGCTCTGTGAAAATAAAAGCATGAAACTTGACTACCAGCCCTTGATATAAATTGCACACGCGCTCAATATTTAAAATTTCTTAAGAAATAGATTTATTCTTTATTCATCATTCCCAGTATTCAGTGAGACAAAAATTAAGCTTGGCAAAAATTTATTTGAAACAGTTGCTGGGTCTCGAGACTTAGAGCTTATTCGATTTTAATCACTGTACCTGATTCTTACATCAATTGAATTAGAGGTAAATTTTGATCGACCGCATGAGTACATTTGAGCTCATTTAAAAACGCTCAGTTTAGTTTAACGCTCTAAACCCTTTATTGCATCTACATTAATCATTTTATCAAGCTTTCTCAATCAAGCGTACAACAAATCTCATTCCAAGCGCTCAATCATTTTCTTACTAATGAAGCAATGAAAACAATGTTGAAGCATCTGTTAGACTTGAGAAGGAAAAGAAAGCCTTTTAAAGCGGGGAACCGATTTTATTGAACTTCGACAACAACCTGATGCGCCGGTAAAAGGTTGAAATCCCAGCAACATCCGCGGGACCCACAATCGGCAGTCCAACACAACTGGAAGAAGAGAATGTACGGGCTGTAAGGCGTATCGTTACCAACGTATTAAGAAGTTTATATGTAGAGAAGATTTGCATTTGAACTAAAACATTATAACAAGAAACGTGAAATTCTCACCGCCTAACGAGAAAAGAAGCCGATGTTCTTCATCAATGAATATCTGATACCTTCAAGAGCTAAGACCATGTACACTTTGCGAGTCGCCAGAAGGAAATTTCCGGAGAAAATTGGAATCCCAAGAACTCAGGACGGAAACATCGTATCTAACCCCGGAGACCCGGATTCAAGACCACGTCAGATCAACACGCCAGAAAAACTCGACCAATACCTGATGCTACACCTGAACATGTCATCGAAACAGGTCATGGGGGACTAGGCTTAATTGGGTGATCTCCTCAATTGGATATCATGTCAGTCTCACCTCAATTAGATATCAGTTTCACCTCAATCTTGGCAAATGTATAACAGATGTATGTAAACATTTATGACAGCTGTTTATGAACTTTGTAACAACGACATCAGCAATTTTTACCTACCAATTTTTTAATAAAATTTAGATTTCCACCTTGTTCGCTTTCCTACATTATGTGTATGAAAATTTTTTTTACCACCAAAGTTAATATTCCTTGAAAACCATATTAGCTGATTAAGTCGTTGTCGTCAAAATTTTTAAGAACTAATTACCTGTTGTATGTAAACTTTGTGAACAACGCCCTCAGCAATTTGTACGCACCAGCCAGTGTTGTGATATCGATCTCCAATATTATTCGCTCATGGAGTGAGTATTTGAGTGTACTCACAAAATCGCACAAGATTTTTTACTCTATTCTCTCATACTTCCTAAGCTAGTTTTTAGACAGGAATATCCTCTTAATTTCTACTCTGCATTTCGTTTTTATGTCATATATTACTTACTGCTTACTGTTTACTAATTTTAAATGACTGATCACGCTGATGGATTCGATGAAATCGATCCAGATCTCAATCATTTGAACAGACTATCTCCAAACCTAAACGACTCTCATGAGTGCAGGTATACTAATACATCAAAATTCAATGAAACTATACGAAAAACTCGCCAGGATTTCTCCATCCTGCGTTGGAACTGTAGGTCACTCTTTCCAAACATGGAAGAGACAATGTACTATTACTGGACTTAAGTATAACCTAAACGTGATTAGCTTCACCGAAGGCTAGCTAAATGACTCAACCAAAGACATGATTCGATTTGAAAATTGTCACAGTTACCATTCGCTACGAAAAAACAAGCGAGGCGGAGGCATCAGCACGTATATATCTAACCACATAGACCCGAGAATCATAGCAAGTGCAACAACGAATCGGGATCATATAGAATCACTCTTCGCGGAACTGTCTAGAGATGGTAAACGAATTGTGCTTAGAACGGATATAGGCCCCCTACAGCCTGTCCTATATCCTTCCTGAATGAGCTAAGTCGTCTTATTTCTCAGTTCAACAGGTCCGCATACAATGACATAATAATATGCGGCGACTTCAATTATGATTTACTGAAACATGAAAGCTATGAGCCAATTTCGAATTTCCTAAATGCCTTTCAGTCTAAATCCTTCCTTCCGATCATCACAAAGCCTACAAGAATATCCTCAGAATGTGAAACGCTGCTTGACAATATCTTTATGACAGACCCAACTGATTTTCTTGCTGGAATAACTACTTCTGACTTATCGGACCATTTCCAGTTTTTCTTATTAAGAAAAATGTCTATATTGCTTGTACCGAACCACGGGCTGAAACTTACCCATATCGTAAAGTAAGTGAATCAAATTTAGAAGAAATGCGCACCGTTCTAGAAGAATCAATGATAACATTGCACATCGCTCAACACAATAATGCAACGAGCATTGATGAAGCAGTAGTAAAGTTGACTGAAACTATAATGATAGCAAATAAAATGGGATCGCAAGTTATAAGGATTAAGAATAAGGACCGTTTCAGAATAGATATTGCTTTCAGCAAGCAAGTTAGCATTATGTAGAAATTTGAGTCGGAACTTGAGCTTGGCGGGAAACGGTAAGAGTTGGGGGCACGCTACGTTAGCAGCCACCTCACTGCCCAGGCCAGCCACTCGCCGCTCCTTCCTCGAGTCTCGAAGCTGAAAACAAAGAAAGATAATTAACATACAGGCATTTAATTCTTAATTTACCGTAAGGAGAATTTTAAAGTAATTAATATAATTTTGTTTGTAGAGCCACCATCAAACGTGCGACCCATCAGTATATTGCTCAGAGAATAAAATTGATGGTTCGAGTCTTAGAGAAATCTCATAATATAAATGGCAAGGGTTCGGAAACTTTAGGATTTTTGCATGACCGGCTAGCTTCCTCACCTCAAGGCCAAACACCTTGAAGAGAAGATCCCCTAGTAGTGGATTTACGTCCGCCTGTCCCCAGTCCGGCAAGTGTGGAGCAGCGGCGAAGACGAGTGCCTCCAGCAGGTAAGTGATAACCTATGGTGCTAACGCGGTCAAGTAGAGTAAGTATCGTTTAATCGCGCAGTTGGCGCCGATGGAAGTACAGGGTTGGAGGTCTGCGAAAAGTCTGTTAATTGGTGCTCACGCACGCTACAGAACACTTTCGATCTTCTGTCAGACGACAAGAAAATCGGAAACTGCCGTACCAAGAAAGAGTTTCCTATCCCTGCCCTTTATATCATGAATATAAAGCGGCTAAACTCGATATTCTTAAATTTAGCTTACATCTAGCTTAAATCTAATAGGCGCGCTGGCAGAATAATACAAAACGAGCCAACACGCCGAACTAAGGCTAGAAATTCGTACAAATGACCGCATACAATCAATGTTGCCCAATTGTAACTCGTACAGTTACCCCGAAAAATAAACAAAAGCCCTGGACTACTCGAGACATCGTGATCAAAATAAAAAAACGTCAAGCGTACCTAGCCCTCCTCTACGAAGGGCGATTATCTAGAGAAACATTTAACCGATTCAGAAACTATGTGACAAACCAGATAAGAACATCAAAAAATAGCTACTTTACGCTCAAGTTTACTCAATTTAAAGCTGACGTTAAAAAGACTTGGTGCCTCCTTAACTCTTGCAGTAAACCGAATAACGCCGATAAAAAGTTTATTGAATATGTTGTTCAAGATAATGTAAAATACCATGAAAAGAAAGCAATTGCTAATCTATTCAACACTTTCTTCGGACACGTAGGAAAAACTATAGCTGATGGTATTCCAAGTGAACCTACTGATCACCTGGAATACATGGATCATCTTCGAGAACACAACTCCTTTTTCGTTACGCCTACGAACTCTTCCGACGTAATTGCGTGCATAAACATCTTGAAAAATAAATCGAGTGGGTTACAAACGTTTCCGACTAAAGTACTTGAAATTATTGCAGATATTGTAGCCCCGCTGATTTCCAATATTATAAACCAGTCTCTCCTCCTAGGCACTTTCATGAACTCCCTCAAAGTGGCTAGAGTAACTCCTATCTTTAAAAATGTTGAAAAATCATGTGTGAACAATTATCGACCTATCTCCGTGCAACCAATTATTAGCAAGGTATTCGAAAAAATTGTGGATAAAAAAGTGTACTCTTATTTTGAACAAAAATCATTTCTCTTTGATAAACAATACGGCTTTCGTTGTAGGAAATCAACAACACAGGCAACATTAAATCATTCACAATTATTTTATTCAAATATAGATGAAGGAAAGCCTGTCTTCTCTGTAATTTTTGACTTTCGAAAAGCCTTCGATTGTGTGGACCATAACATATTTCTCTCGAAACTACACTGTTATGGCATTCGAGGAGTTGGCCATGATTGGTTCAGATCATATCTAACAAATCGGAAGCAATACGTTGTCATTGACAACGCAAAATCGGACCCACTGACAATTAGCCATGGAGTTCCACAAGGATCTGTTCTTGGGCCTCTTCTATTTTTGTTTTTTATCAATGATATTATTCAATCTACATCATTTTTCTAATTCATACTTTTTGCCGATGACAGCACGCTTTCTGCGGTCCTGCCGGACCAAAATCCCGCTATGATTGCGGAGAGTATAAATAGTGAACTCCAAAACGTTTCATGGTGGCTTAAAGCTAATAAATAAGCCTTAATATCGATAAAACAAAATATATTACATTCTCATACAATGAAAAAACATCTCTCCCACGCATTAAAATTGGCGAAGGGAAAATCGAAGAAACCAACTCATGTAAATTTCTGGGCATCATAATAGATTAACATCTGACCTTCAAAGAGCACATCGCTCAAATTAGTTCTAAATTATCAAAATCCAACGGAATCCTAAATAAAGTCAAAATTTTCCTCCCTGAATCAGCCTTACAAATGCTCTACCGAACGCTCATTTCACCATACTTGCAATACGGAATAGAAGCATGGCACGGACCTGATAAAAATAAAACAAATAAAATTTTTACTCTGCAAAAAAAAACCATCAGAGTTGTAAAGAACCTAGAATATAATGCTCACACAAATGATTCATTCAAAAATTTACAAATACTTAAACTTTCGGATCTCTACAAAATCCCCATTTGTAATTTACAAAACATTACCAAATGATGGCGACAATAGCCTAAAACAATTACCAACTGCGCAAACTGGTCACCATGACCATTTAACCCGAAATAGAAGTAAATTCATGCTTCCTTATTATTCAAAGGCCCGGTCGCAACACAGNTACTTGTCGTGTAAGATCACAAGTCAAATCTTGCCTCCTACATGTCTGATCCTAATAATGTAATTTGTCATGGTTAATATCGCCGATCTTCAGTCTGTTCTTATATCGTTCATCGCATATACTTTTAAATATAGTCCAGATGACCTATATTGTAAAATGAAGCATCAAATATCGAGTTAATTATCTCATTGATCAGTCAAATGCGAAAGTAGATTAAGTGAATTAGGTTAAACTTTATTGCACACCTTAGAATAGCGTGATGGTAGGATGCCCTAGAAGTCGCTGAACTTGTTCGGGCCCACAGGTAGCTATACGCAAATTTGACCATTGTACTAGACTTAAGAAACATTCTACCTCTGTAACACCTGTGGTAAATAAATTGTTTAAATTGTTTAAAATATTTAGAAGATGTTGGATACTTCCAAGGATATTTCAAATTCCTACGTAACACACCTATGAAGTGGGCTGGCTTAGCCTCGAACCACTGCGAGGGTGAATTTTATTAAACATCACAGCTCAGGCGACAGGATTAACGTACAGGTGCGGTGGACAACAATAAGGCTGGGTTAAAATGAACAGTCGTGGGTTCTAAGTTATTCGAGAAGAAGAAAAGAGACTTAAATCTACCGAATTTAGCACCAATTACCATTCACTAGGCACATATTTCATATCGTTCAAGAGATCACATTTAATAACTAAATTAAGAGTTACACTTCTGCACCAACCTTGAAACTTTAATGGGCACATTTCAAGAGGCACATATTAAAGGCCCTAAGAGAAAAAATTGAAATTTAAGTATGTGACCACCTAGTATTTTAAAGTTTTTATATTTTAAGATAATAAGAAGATGACTTCTCATTAAGAGGTAGGTAAAATTTTTAAGTTAGGCACTCTGGCCAATTTTACGGATTTAAGAACTTCAGAGTAGGAGTGTAAGGATATTCCCAAAGTAGGGCTTAATGCGTAGTAGGCCTCTCAGTAATCGGTAAGAGTTATACAGGAGCTAAAACGTGCAACGAGAACGTAAATTCAATTAAACGAAATTCAAAGGAGTGATCACTTAAAATAAAAAAGGATTACGAAGATTCGGCCACAAAATTTAAACGCTCTGCCCAGAAGCACTGCCCTCTACGCCTCCGCACCCCAAGCACGTCAATTTCCAAAGCTACTTTGTCTTTTTCTTCATGTGAAAATTCAAGAAGTATGTAATTTCTAACACATCAAACATTTGTGGAATAATGTTTTTGCTATTTGATCAATTGCGACAGATATGCAACTTCTAGTCTGCTAGAAAAACAGACAAGCTTCACTTTTTATCATTGTCTATTACAGTCGTGAACTTAGCTCACGAGAGTTAATTTTCAGCATCATTCAAGCACGAAATGTACGATTCTTCAAATAGGGAAATTGAATTCGACAGAAGTCATTTTCTGGATACAAATTGAGGCGACAGTTCTTCAGCTATTCAGGTTCTGGTCCTTCAGTCGAGGACGATTTCGAGTAATCAACTTTAACAATATTTGGTGTAACAGTTCAGATTAAATTCTTCATCTTTTGTACTGTTCCTACTTGCTTTGTTCTTGATTGTTTTTTCTGTTTTTCACGATCCATAAAATAAGGAAATCCATCCCTTTTAAAATCACATACTTCAAGAAAAAAAATTTTACATCGCAAAATATCGGAAAAAGTAATTCAAATCATGGTGATCCTGTGTTTGTGAAGATTCTTTTTTTTAATACGATGCCTCCTATGTGCAAAAGATAAAGCACTCATAAGTTTTCAAACGCTCATCAATATAGCATCAATAAAAGTGAAAGATATTCGATTGGAGAGGGAAACATTCACTTCCACATTTAAATGTAGTTGTTAGAAATTTTAAAGAGATCACACAAGTTCGCCTATTCCAATATAGGGTTTATTACGTAAATGTAAACAAAGACCGTAAATTTTCTGCACATATCTTAGAATGCATTTCAAAAACTCTACTTTAGCGCTTTAATGCCACAGGATTATGCGCTCCTCTTTCCAGGATAGCATCAACATATTGAATTTCATGATAAATTTGTTCCCATGCGTGATCTTTGAAGTTAATTGCTGAGTGGCGGTTCCTTCATCACGTTAGATATTGGAGACAACCGGATGTGAGCGCCCGTCTTATCACGATTGCTATGATTGCGGTTATACGAGAAAGAAAACGCTGACATGGAGAATGCCCGACGCTGAATTTGATGCGTTGGTTGAGTAACGCCATGCACGCCTATACCCAGTGCTGCCTAAATAAAACCCAATTGAAGGCCCGAGAATACCTAAAAACTCACAAGTTGAAATGATGAGAACGGTAACATCGTTTTAATGACAGATTCTCCTCCTGCGCTTGATCTCGTACTTCATTTCTGAGTTCCAATGCAGTTTTCCTTTGATGTAATTTCTGTCATTAAAAAAACGTGGTCATTAATTATGCATATATTGGGTTTCTGACATTGAAGTGTCTAGGCTGCTCAATTATTTCTAGATAAAAGAATAATTATTGTTACTTCTATTCATACTGTGCATGTAAGACGCGTCTAGGTTAAATGTGATACACAGGTTATTCTTTCTAATATTAGAGCAACTGAAACGTCATATCGTTTTCTTCTAGTGAATCACTGATTTAGACTCACATGGGGAACGAGACCAGTAATCCAGAGCATAAGTGATAACAAGTGCTTTGGCTACTATCACTCACACAACTTGGCAGAAAACGTGAGCTGCCTGTACCATCGTCACAGCGACCACGACACGTATCTCGGTAGGTATAACGTCAGAAGTGTTCATTCGGTCGGAGCGCAGACAGCTGTAAAGAGTGGCCGGCGCTCGTAGTTGTGTTGCAGAGTGTGTGTGTGCTGATACGTGGAACTTGTATTGGAAATTGTTGAGTGTGTGCAGACACGTCTGGGATGAGTTTCAGTGTGTGTGTGTGCAGTCTCGTATGGGATGTGTTTCAGTATGTGTGTGTGTGTAGACCCGTATGGGATGTGTTTCAGTATGTGTGCAGAAACGTGAGAGCTGTGTAGCGGTGCGTCAGTCGCATCATGGAAATTTCCTTGGTGACTCAACACTGATTGTTTTCCAAGCAGTCAATGTATTATTCACTTCTGAAAATAGAACACATGTTTTTTTGTAATCATATCCGAAGAATTAATACCCGGAATATCAGAAGTAGTGAAAAGATGATGAAGCTTCCATCATAGATACGCTCATCACTCATTTCCAGTGCTCTAAGTTATGAAAAGTGGAGTTCACTTATTTAATAATTTTCGAAATCAAAAGAATTAAGTGCGTTATTGAATTCTGAAACCTGTCGTTTTTTTGACAGGCCGTATGCACAAATTGTACAAAAAATGAATACACGACAGGGATTGTCATCAGGTATTACCATAACACTAGTTTCCCACAGCATGTTTGTCAAATGTAATCCAGGCCAATAATGAAAATTATAGAACTCATTGATAAATTGCATTTCTTTGACTCATTTTCGTGATGGTGGTCATGTGTTGGTGTTTTTCCATAGCAGCCTGCGGATGTAGTGCACATTTAAGCGATAAGGAACATAGAATTAACCAAGAGATATTCAAAGTTTTTCAGTTCGATGAATGGAAACGTACTTCGTTTTGAATTATTACGGCATGAAGTATCTTTGGGTTAAATACAATGAAAGTGCTTGACCTTCGGAGCATTTTTTGTGAGAACCCATTTTTAAATTAAAAAAGCCACGGTAATTGAAACTGAGGGTTATGTAATGTACATGACTACTTGTTCACTAGAATGTTATAGATTGCTCGAGCGTAAATATTTATACACACTCATATATATATAGCTTCAAAAACCATCGAGTACACTCAACAGAACTCATGGTACCATGACAGAACTTTATTCAACAGAAAACCTCAAGACTCCCCGAGCGTCGTCAACCATCCAAAAAAGAGTGCATTATGACCATTGGATATTTCATATCTATGGAAGAAATTCAAATTTCAGGAAACAAGTTTGCTTCTGTAACGTATCATATTAGAATTTCTTCCTATTCTACGTCTTAAGGGTACC
>JACJUY010003810.1:38181-65921 GCA_014220935.1 Platorchestia sp. MABIK | reverse complement strand
AAACTGTCTTTGGTATTGTTCGTTCTAGCATCAAAATTCAATGAGGAGGTACGTCTTGAAATATAAATACAAATGTATCTAAAAACTCATTTCTATTAAAAAAAATTCAAAAAAATGGCCTAAATCGAAAAAAAAACATGAGTATAAAAGGTTTACTTTCAAAAAATACATATACTGACCAGTATTTAAGCGAATCGGACGAAAAAAGGTCAAAATCCCCGGATGGTACCCTTAAATTGAAGAATGAAATATATAAATAATTTTCTGTGCTCTTTCTGTGCAATGTTTTTTGTTTATATGCGTAACTTCGATGCTTTTGTTAAGGCAACTCTAGATTTTACGATTCTATTCAGAAAACGTAAAATTAAATCGTAGATTTCTTTAGAGATGGAATCGTAGATTTCTTCCTATTCATACTCGAACCTAGTATAAGGGCGTATTTTTCTACTTTCTGTGAACTCATTAACCTTTAAATTTGAAGCAAGATTCATCTTATTCCGCAATGGAAGAAGTTCATTGTTCATGATACCGATTACTTAGGATGTTCACGGTAGAGTGATTTACCACTCTGAAATTTAAATGCACTGTTATTAACCGAAATAATTCTGGCTCTCCAGTCGTAACTACTGGTATATGAAAAAAAGTTATTTACATTCGACCGCTAGTTATCATCGTACTATAATGTGGTACAAAGCTAGTTGACGCAAACGCATTATTGTGTCAACTGGCATTCATTTCGAATTTTACCTACGAGTCTGCTGTAAAACCCATGCACCTCGCTGTTCAATCCACAGAATGACTGAGTGTTTGTCAGTGGCAAAAAGACACAAGGATGTAAATTGGAAAATTGCAACAAAACGGACCACCGAAAGAACTTTCAAATTATAGAATTCGACTCAGACAATGTAGCTGCAGTACCTCAAATTTTTGTGTCGTACCGAAACACTTTCAAAAAGTACAGTAGAATAATGAAAATAATCTGGTAAAATAATAAAATAAAATAACACCTGAAAACGATGAAAAAGTATGCATTTAATTTCCCTTAGGTTTGACTCAATTAGCTTTCCAAAAATATCTTTGAGTTTTGCTTTCTATCCTTGGTCAAGAAGTCAACTCCTCAGATAATAAGTTTAGAAAATACCGCATTTCCATCATCCGGAAAATGATGTAGCTAGAAATCCCATGGGAGCTTTCATTTCCAGGTCATTTGGACTAAAGCCAAATTTACACGATTTTAACTAGTCTTTTAACTTTCTTTAATTCGTTTGAAACTTGTTTTCTTCATATATTTCTTTCTTTCTTTAATATATCTGCCATCACCACTTGAATTGAAATTTGGCTCAAAAGGTCGGTTTGTGATGGTCCAATTAACATTGGAACTTAAGTAAAGCCTGATAAATTCATGGGCATCGCTTCATATAGTCACCGTGGCTGAGTGGTTAAAAGCGCGCACTCTTCCCAGGAAGGAGCGGCCGTTCGAATCTCGGCCAAACTGCCCTACGATTCTGCCCGTTAGGAAAAGGAAGAACTAAGCCATTATTTCCCGCTCTACCCAGGTGTCGGAAATGGGTACCGGCTTGACCGGGGGAAATGTCATTGGGGTAAATGTCATCGTGTCCTGATGTTAGTTATGAGGCATTTGAAAAACCAATGTACAAGATGATTTGTATCGGGTTTCATATGAATGAAACATCCTTTCTTTCAATCCGACTCTGGACATTAGAGTGGAGCATGACTGGTGAATTTTACAGTAAAATTTGTACGTGACGGCGCTCGAATAGAATAATTTTTAAATAACTATACGGAAATAAAAATAATCCTCTAAGTCCCGGTGCCTAAGATTGGAGTGATACTCCGAATAAAATTAGAATTCCGGGGTTAGAATAATATTTGAAGTTACAAATCCAACACGAATTTTTTGCTCGGAACTTCAATTGTGGGGTATTACAATACTAGTTTTTTTTCCGTTTCACATTCATTCCTTTAATGATTTAGAGCCTAATTTCAAACTACGATTCAAATATGGGGGAGGTTGCTACGATGGTTCACTGAATTATTTCATTTATTCTAGGTTCTTTTCTATCACTTATAATTCAAAACGTTCAATTGTAGTCATTTTGATAAATATAAACCAAATGAAATCTTTTTGCAGTATTCAAACATGAAATCAGTAAACTTCAAATTATAACAAATGCTAAATTTAATTTCTGCGGATGTTTGGCGTTGTTGACAATAGGGGCGTTGTCAGAGCAGTCGTGACAAATTGAGTCGTTCTTTATAGTTCAGGGAAATTATTGCAGTACTGAGCGGAGTTAGTGTTTCTTTTTTAAGGCGAGATCAACACTAAGTGGATGTTGTTCTGCCTCATTTAAATATTGAGAGAGATAAATTCTGCTTCCCTGAACAACCATGTAGTACTGTAGTTAGTGTAGTAAATATTTAGCTCTACTTGTCAGTCAGAAAAATAATCAATGGAGTTAAGATACTTCTCTTATATCAATGTCGCAGTTGAAATCAAATTCTGCGTTTTACTTATCATCATAATTTACAACTCAAGAAATAAACAGAAGTATCGCAAAAGTGTTTTTCAAATAGTCTTATGGTGTACGAACTGATAAAAATTGTTCTGTTGTTGCGATTTTCATTTCACATTCAGAATTTAATTACTTCGATTTGTGTTATTAAGCTCTTTCAAAGGTTACTTTTACTACAGCTCGAAAAAATGTTTACATCTCACTTAATATAAAATATTCAACCGAATTATTTTCAAACCACGAATATTATTTTATGCACGCAAAATTTGAATTGAATCATTGCTTCATCACTGAAGAGAAAGATTTGATCCAGCATTAGTAGTTTCACACAATTATTGCAGATGAATGACACCTGCTGAAGAATAGAACATACAGCGAAATAAGAATTCTGAATGTGTAAAAAAATTGTGTGCTCGTGTAGGTTCACCTAAATCATTTCTGAATAAATGCAAAAAGCAGGTACAAATTTACTATTATAAATGCATTGTTCATTTTAATCCAGAATTAAATTTTCTTCTGTTAATAATTGTTTTATAGGTCCATGTATGGTATAAATGTGCAAGCTACTTCTTCTGTTGCCGAGGTATAAGGAAAAAAGTTCTTATGATTTCTTATTTCTCATAAGTTCTTAGGATTATGATCATAATAACTATCTGACAAAAAATAGTCGTATAATTACGAACAAGAATCATTGAGAGGCAACAAATGTCTATAACAACGACAAGAGTAAAAAACATGAAAATGATCACTCAAAACTGTACGTCACCCTCACTCAGAGCAGCGATCGTTGAGGTAAAGGTAATCAGCAATAATGGCGAAAAATTACGCTAAGTCAAAACTATTTTAATTCTTTTTCGGGAAAAGAATCACACAAGGCTCTTATCGAAACCGTCACTACGATGGTTCAGATGATCACACAAAATCATTTTTCAAAAATGGATTAGTCAGTTTTTATACTTTCATTAGGGACAGCCTATCTTTACCGTTTAAACATGTAATCCAATAATTTCTATTAGCTTATTGATGTTGTGAAAACATTAATCGTATCTCATTTTTAAGATCAACTTAAATGCACACGCGCATGAAAGAAAAAGCAATATTAGGTGTCGTAACTTTTACCGTTAGATACAGCACTGATGAGGTAATTCTTAATTATTCAGATGCGGAAGTATAGTCACACATTCAATTTCTCTAACACTTTCTGGATTTTGAATTTGCTTTGATTAATTTGATTAGAATTAAAATTTCTCAAATGAAAGTTTTCTACACGTGTGTTCTTCTTCATAGATTTGTTAAGATTAATTAAATTTCTCAATCCTTCTTCTCCTACGTGACATTAAAGTTAGTCTTCAAAAGAATGCCAACGTACGCATGTAATTAGAAAATTTCAGTGATTGAAGTTGTTCTATAAAATTTTAATACTTGTAATTTCTCATGATGAATCAAGTACATGTAGGTCGTGAGTGGCAATCTCGTCATTTCACGAGCGTTGTTCTGGATGGATTGGTTCGATTACATATTTGATTTGTATGTACAGTGAAATTACAATTTATTCAACTATAGTTTTAACCTTTGTTTACAGCATCGATCAATTGATTCATTTCGAAAAGATTCAATTTGATTGAGATTTTTTCTATGAACTAATGTTTTTCAGCCCTTCAACTACATTTCAGATCAAACTCAAGTTAGATTGTGAATATTCCATGACGATCATATCACAAAAACTCATTGAATATCTTAAGAAACAGAGAAGGAAAGGAATGAAAAATGTATTACTTGTATAAATATGGTCAAAATTTATTTTGATTTGAAGTTAAAAAAGAACTTAAGAGTTTTTCATATAAACATCTTTTTTTGGTTAAAGAATTTGACAAAAAGTTAAAGCAAAACCTATCCTGAAGAAAAGTTTAGCAGCGTGAATGACAGCTTTATTCGCATGAATACGATTTTTTCTTCACAGAAGAGCTTTACGCTAGGAAAGTAAGCAAGTTTCAAAGATTTGAATTAAATCACTAAAATAACTAATTGAACTTTAAGCAAATATTTCAACATCGCTCGATGCAAAATTCAATTACTAAAGCAGGAAGTCTAGGGACGATGTGGAATATTCCCAATGGATCTCAATCGACTGGCATACACAGATACAAAACAGCATGATTTGAACTCAAAATTTTTTTTGAAGCAAAAGGTGCACAACGCAATTTATACGTTTTTGCACATAGCTGTGGAATGGCGAAGGGTCATGAAATGTTACAGAAAGGAAAAGAATTGCTTAATTATATATACATGCATTCAACATGTCAATAGATCATTAACGCGAGAAGATGGAGCAAAGTAAATGAAAATTAAATAAACAATTTTATTTTCATCAATATAGCTAGTGTTTTTTATATCATTGTATATTTTATATTTTCATTACTATGTTATTCTGTTGAGTACGTATCGAATCCAGGCTGTGGTTGAATGTTGAAGCGAATTTCCTAATGCTAGCGCATGAAAATAAAAGGCGGTTAATGTGATTAATTATTTCTACTTCTACTATGGTGCGTGGCTGTTGTCTGACGGCACGGGACTTGGGTTACAAATAAAGAAGAAGTGTCTCGAAGCTCGTTACAGTAGTCATAGTTCATTTCATTTAATTTCTCATATAAATCTAATTCGTATTCTTATTTCACGTAGTTATTAGGTGGTAAGTTCAATATACTCAAACAGTGCATTAGTCATGTTGTATTAATATGATATTAGTTTAGTGTTTGTATTTTAGCATTATACTATTAAGAAATTCATGTTATTGTCATGTGGCAGCATTCTTTCAAATCGGGCTATGAATGAAAATTTTGTTCTATCTCAATGTACCTAATGAGGTAGCAATTACATATTCAGCAACTGAATTGTTAACAACATACGCAAGTGGAACTAAAATCTGAATTTATGTTGAAGCTGTGCTGGAAAACTTGAGCTTAGTCTAAAATTTAGGCTTAATGACTCAATCTTTCTTCAGAGAACTTAATCTGGATGACTGACCAATTTTTTCATAGAGAAACTAACGTGGCATATCTTATACTCAAGAATTACATTTGACTTGAACATCACACCAATGAATTTGGCAAAACCTCCACTGCAGTGCAGCAGTATACGGCTGCTGTTGCTGTTTACTGCTGCCCCTGCAGCAGCGATGATGCATGCGGCTGTATCCGACGTCTTCGTGAAAGAGCCAAACATTACTTTCGTTGCGGACTCGATCTGTGAGTTGCAAATATTACTTGTATTTTTGGGTGGAAATAGACGAGTACAAGGAATACTTTACTCTATGTCATTTTGAATGCAGGGAATCTTTATTCTACAATTTAGTGAATTTAAGGAATATAACAGTAGTACCTAATTCCATGTTTCTTTGAGTGCAAGGAATATTTTTTCTATGATTTAGTAAGTTTCCGGAGTTTTCCTTTACTTCTGGAGTGGAAATATATGAATGCTGGTAATACCTCACTCAATGTTTCTTTGAATGCAGGGTATCTTCCTGCTTTGATTGCGAGCGTTTAAGAATACAAGTAATATTTCATTCTATGTTTCTATGAATGCAGGGTGTGTTTATTTTATGGTTTGGTGAGTTCAAGTAGTTTTCCTTTACTATTGGAGTAGAAATCCGCGAGTCCAAGTAATAACTCACTGCGTAATTTTTTGAACGGATAGTATCTTTATCCTATGGTTCGGTGAGCTTGAGGAATTTTCCTTTACACTGGGAGTAGAAATATGTGAGTAAAAGTAATAATTCACTTCGTAATTTTTTAATGCAGGGTTTCTTTATTCTTTGGTTTGGTGAGCTTAACGAATTTTCCTTCACTCTTGGAAATAGTAGCTGTGAAATGAGAAGCTTTCAGAGAAAAAATGTTTTTCACTGCCAGCCAACGTACAACATCATGCGGCAAAGAAACATTTTATGACCGAATTTGACAATTAAATAGTTGGGTAAAGTGACTTTCGCATTTTGATGTTAAGTTCTACTACTCAATAGACGATAATAGTTTTATGTATAAGTTGATTATGATGGTTAAATGGTGATGGAAGTTTCATGCATGTGAAAATCAGCCTGGAGGCTGATTTTTGTTCCTAGTTTTCTCGCTCGCGTCCCAACATATTCTTTGAATCTAACCTTGTGGTTTTAAACCATTCATGTTTCCAATAGGTCAATTCTTGAGGAATCATGTGTGTAAGATAAAAATAAGGACCACAATAAGTTTTTATGCAAAACGTTTCGGAATACTATAATTTTCCGAAGTGTTGTCTGAAAAAAAAACATTTTTTTTAACATCGGTTATTATTTTTTCTTACCATTTATAATATTTCCCTATCAATTCGACTGTCATCTCTAAGTGTTTTCAAGTTGGGTGAGCCATCTGGGTTTCAAATATAATGGTTAACATTGAATTGAAGCCATATTTGATGAAGAACTCCGTGAAGTTAGTAATTTAGAAACTTGAAACTCGACTGTCATTCTACGAATACATTTACAGAATTGCTATCATTATTTCTGTGAGCATACAACCAACTTCTTCCCCCTTTAAAGCTCTTATACTGATTTCCGAAAGTTTTTTAAATATAGAAATTATTAATTGAGACTAGTACATTTCTACGCTTAGTACTGCTAATGAGACACATTATACACAAAATGAACGCGTATGACACGTGTTCGACACACACCTCAAGCGGTAGAGTTCAGTTTGGACGCCATTACTGACGAGTGCATACCTTGTTATTATATTTAGCGTGTCCACATTTAAGTGCAGTGCTCTTTCATAAATTATGAAAAGTTTTTCACCCGATATTTTGTTTATAGCCTTCCCCAATACGTTTTTAGGCAGTGTGTGTTCTTGGTGAGACGAAGCATTGTAAGTGATAAGTGAGGTTTCCATGCGCTGATTGACTCTTTGAATGCAATTGGTTTAACTAGGGTTCAATTTTCAACTCAAATTTAAAATCTATGGCAGAAGCAATTTTGAAAATAGCAAACACTGACTGGTTCGACCTTCGATTAGCTTTAATTAAGTATTTATGAAAATTGAGTTTGTGACTACTGGTCGGTCAGCAGCATTATAAAAATCCCATTGTGGCCACCAGTGGAGCACATTGAGGCCAAAGTGTTAAATAATAGTCAATTCTGATAATTTCCGGATATCTTTGATTTGAGGTGAACACCGCAGTAAGTTGAAGGATAAATAAGCGTTGTTGATGTGGAAAAGACAAAAGTATCATTCAGAGTCAGACACAAATAAATCTGGCTCTAATGAAAAGCTAAGGATGATATCAGCAACAGTCCCCTACTATTGGGTCGCGTAGCCTCGACAGGGGATCATGGAGCGTTGACAGGGGATGGTTCAGCCTTGACAGGGTATGGTTTACAGGAGATGGTCGAGCATTGATTGAGTGTGGTAGAGCATTGACAGGAGATGGTCGAGCATTGATAGAATGTGGTAGAGCATTGAAAGGAGATAGTCGAGCATTAACTGGGATGGCACAGCATTCACAGGGGATGGTATAGCCTTGACAGGGTTTGGTAGATGATTGACAGGAAATCTAGAGCAATGAAAGAAGATGGTAGAACATTGACAAGGGACCATGGTGTAGTGAGAGGGGATGGCAGAGTATTGACAGAGGATGGTACAGCAATGACAGGGGACAGCCCAACACTCGTATAGTTAAACAGGAGTTTTTCGGTTGATTCCAACAACATTTTTTTTTGTTTCCTACGTATAGTCTCGCATCAATACAATCAAAGTACTTGTGAAAAAATCATGCCTGTTTCAGGTGGAAGTACAAGACAGTGTGTATTTCCGATGTTTTGTTGTACCTTTCTATTCATATTTCTTCCGTTACTTTCTTATTCGGAGTTCCAAACTGTTTCAGTTGTACCCCTTTCTGCATACAATAAAATTTTTATACCTTGTCTGTTCACGGCTCACACAGGCGTCTGCAAAATGACTTGCGTTTCGTCGCCCAGTTGTAGCGCTGCGTCTTACGATCGCCGAATGTTTGAGTGCTCTACGACAGACGCAGCCCCCGTGTCTGTACAGACAGGAGTACAAGAGAACGTCGTGACGATGTTCATGTACCCTCTAGGTGAGTGGACACCGAGATCTCCTCTCTACGCACTTCTCATGTATCTTTTAGGTTAGTGGTCACCGAGATCTTCTCTCTACGCACTTCACATGTTCCTTCTAAGTCAGTGGACTACAAGATCTCTCTCTACGCACATCACATGTACCCTCTAGGTCAATGGTCACTGAGGTCTTCTCTCTACGCACTTCTCATGTACCCTCTAGGTCAGTGGACACCAAGATCTCTCTACGCACTTCACATGTACTCTCTGGGTCAGTGGTCAGCGAGGTCATTCTTCTTACAACGCACTTCGTTTTGATCTGATTATGGAGCATTGACAGGGGATATTACTTCCTTATTGAGAGTGCAAAAGTGTTTCTGTTTTACTTCATCCAACATAATATAAATTAATTTTCCTCGTCTGCTCCTTTGTTGTCGAACCTATTTGGCTCCATATAACTGTCACTGGGCAATTTCTGGCGCTAAAATTCCAAATTTAACTGGAGTAAAGTTCAAAATTTTGATAGCTTTGTTTTAAGCGAATGGCTGCTAAATTCAAATAAACAAAAGTGAATTTTGAATCAATTCCTAAAAAAAGATGTGGGTAAGGGTTGATTTGTTTGTATTTCGTATGAGTACTGTTCTCCAATCGCAAGTTTTACTACTGCAAAACTACCGATTCCGAGTCGCAAATAAGTGTGTTTCTTTTCTACTTTGAGAATACAAAAAAGCGTATGAACTCCCCGAAACATTAAACGAGCTTGAACAATTTTCTGCATTCTAATGTACCGAATTTTCCATTTTTTTTAGCCTACACATATCTATATTACTCGAAACCATCTCAATGCATGTTTTTCATGATGTAATGATCACGCTTGTCTTCCTCTGTTGAGAAACATCTATTTATGTTTTGTATGATTTATTGATCACGCACGTTTTTTTCCATCGAGCAGAGGAAAGTGTCTTTTTGACGACGATGAAGACTCTCGATGCCACCATGGAAAACCTGCGAAACAAGTGCGCATCCGAAGGCGGTCTCTTGCTGGACATCAAGACGGAAAATCAGAAACGGGAGGCCATGGCACTTGCTGCACGTACGAGTACAGGAGAGTCATGAACAAACTGGCAATGCAAAGAGTTTATTCCTGAAAAAACTGGACTCATATTAACACGTTCACAGGGCTTCCGCGACTGTTAACGGTTGCTTTTGTTAGGTTGAACGTACCAGAATTGGGATGTCGAATGATATTGCATCGATAATGCTGGAATAAATTTTATTCTTCTTAATAAATATGTAAAATACAATTGCACAAGAGCATTTTACCGCGCATGATCATAGTTATTTCTTAAAAAGATCGCGAACCAGATGAAGTGTCATGCATTTATACCGGTGCGTAAATGGGCAATTTACCTGTTGCATACATATGGCCCAATATGTGAGGGGGAAGGTGTTGAAAGTCAGGCAGATAGGTATAATTACATGGCGATAATTAATTATAATTTTAGAACATAGCGGGGTGTAGAAAGGTGAAACCAATTAAACGTTGTTAAATTATTAGTTTCAAAGACATCTGACTCATATTAAAACAGGCGTAAGTTGAAATACAGCTGTTTCAAGAGAGGCAAAACCTGCCAAATCTAACTTCGGTAATAATTCCTTTAGAATCTAACGAGGATTAGAAATCTTGATTCAGAGAGTTGCGCGTGAATTTCTTGCTTTGGAATTAATTTAGGAATATTCCTGAAATTCCTAAGCTTCTGCGCGAGATGCTGAACGGGCTCATCGTAGAGCAGTGCAGGATTAATTACAATACAAAATTCAAGCGATTTTTGAAATTTCATCATACCCGACACTCGGTCATATTGTATCACACCGTAACACGTTTACTACGGTCTGTCCAACTGAAATTCAAATTTCAACTCATTAAAACTTTGACTGCTGCAGTTAAAACGAAAACTTAATATCCAACTTCAATTGAAAATCAATTGTGAAAAGCAATTTTGAAAATAGCAAACATGATCTGTATTGTGCATTCATTTAGTTTTGATGATGTATTTACGAATATTGAATTTGTAATTTTTAGTCCCTCAGCTGTGTTATGAAAGCTCCTTAAGTGACCACCGTTGGCTCACGTCGGGGAATAAGTGTTAAACCCAATTTAAATTTTAAACATTAGGATGAACAGTAGAATTATTGGAACAAGCCTTCATTTCATTTTAAGTATTTGTAAAAATTCACTTTGTGACCACCGGGGGGTTACAGGATTGGAAAATTTCTCCTGTGACCACGGGTGGTCTCAAAGCTAACAACATACTAATTCGTCAAGCTGCCAACATGCTAATTCGTCAAGCTGGCAACATGCTAATTCGTCAAGCTGGCAACATGCTAATTCGTCAAGCTGGCAACATGCTTGTCAATAGTTCAGATCCTTTTTCTCTGGAAGGACAACTTCTTTCTTAGGACGTCCAGCGACGACCCAAATCGTCTTTGAGGTGGATTTTTTATCCGGTGGCGAGAAAATTCCAAAATGTATTTATCCTTCCATCATAATCCAAGTTGTAGTACCTCTGATAAATTTTGAGAATTTTTAATTTTTTTAATTTGAAAAATCACACTTTAAAAATGAACGCGCATTGATGAGTCTGGATTTTCAGCTTACTACACACGAGTCGTATAATCCCACTGCAGATTCTTGTCTAATTCCTCCTGTCATATTATTCAAGTCACCCTGTTCATTGCAATAAAATCCACATCAAAAGTTTTGTATTACTGTTCACCAAGTCCATACAAGTCAAAATATTCTTCAAGCTATTCGTCAATTCATTGATGAGTCCAGTGCGCAGCTAGGTGAAGTGAATTCGGTTAAACAAAATTATTGAACACCTCAGCATAGTGTTCATGATGGGATGCCCTAGAAGTCACTGAACTTATTCAAGCCCTCAAGTAGATATACTCAAATGTATCAAATGTACTAGACTTTTAAGAAACAATCTACCGCTGCATCGCTTGCGGTTAATAATTGGTTTAAATTGCCTAAAATATTTTATTCATAACGCTTCGACCGCAATTTGTTAAACTGAAGTTCAATATTCAACTCAAATTTCAAGACAATTGTAGCCAGCAATTTGAAAAATATCAAAGATTTAATGGATTATGCCTTCATTTAGCTTTGAATAAGTATTTATAAAAATTGAGTTTGGTATCATTGCTCGGTCAGCGGCATTATGAAAATCCCCTCTGTGGCCATCGGTGGCGCACGTTGCGGTCAAAGTGCTGAGCAAAATGCAGTTTGAACAGCTTGACTGTGTCGTGAGCCAACAGTGGTTCACAAGGGAATTTCCATTCTGCTGCTAACCAACCAGTAGTCACAAACTCAATTTTCATTAATATTTAATCAAAGCTATATAATGGCGGGATCCAGATAATGTTTGAATTAAATTTGAGTTATATATCAAACTCCAACTTCACCAATTGTAGCCAAAGTGTTAAATTGTTTAAAATAGTCAATTCTTGAGCAAAATGCAGTTTTCCAGGAACCTGATGTTTTCCAGAGCACGGCACCGAGGTGCAGGGCCAGCGCTATGTCTACACCGCAGCCCACGGAGACCTGGCCACCAATGCCCTCTTTTGGCCGAGTGGTGAGGTTGTGTCCACTGCCCTGCTGGGGGAGTTCCGGGTACTGGGGGAAGGGGGCACAGCCTCTGTGTTGGGGGAGGATGGGCTCCTGTACTTCATTGATGAGAACAGCATTTACGAGTACCCCATCCTGTGCTTCAGGTACGCTGCGAGGGCAATGTGAACGACAGAAATGCTGGTCGTCAACTTGAATAATTGTGGCAAGCTTGTAGTCAGTTGCAACTATACTATTCTGTATAGATATTCGGTAACCGGTATTATTGACATGCTACTTGTTTACCGCAGTAACTGTGTAACGCTAGTCGTCTACTGCAATAATTGAGGGATGCTAATATCGCACAATAACTGTGTAATGCTAGTGATTTATCGCAATGACTGTTTCATACTAGTAGTTCACTCCAACTATTCCATTATGCTATTCATCTACCGTAATAATTGTAGCATGCTTGTAATCCGCAACAAAAATTGAGTAATGCCAGTGATCTACTGAAATAACTAGCGGTCTACAGCAACTATAATGTGTTTAATTGTTGTATGCTTGTCGCCAACTGCTAGATAACTGCAAGATGCTTGTCGTCTGTGGCAATATTTAAGGAGTACAATTAAAATAACGGGGATTTTGAAAATGACTTTCCCTATTTCTAGCACACGTGAGGGATGTGCAGAGGCACAGGATAATATATCACATTTCTTGATCCGTTTTCTGCGAACAGACAACCTTTTTTTGGAAAGTCGTACTTATATCCAAATCTTGATAACTATACATTGGAACGAGATTTAATGCGTATTCCAAAGGCTACTCAATAGGCCAATGAAATAATATGTTTTGGTTACGTTGAATGGTGCAACAGCACACCTGAATGAGTCCCTAGTTCTGAAAGTTTGATGAATTTGAGTCATATGTGTGTGTGTGGCCTTCGTATCTACCCAATGTTGCTGTGATCGATATTTCTGTAACTCAAGTTTTTCAATTTTCATTATTCATTTTCCCATTCACACTAAAATAGTGAGAATTCATGTTTTTTCAATAATGAATGCCATGTGGTGTCATATTTTGCAACTATTCTTCAAGTGAATAGAAGAAAGGTGAGATGTAAGTGATGTTCAGAAGTTCATGTCGTTTATACTGCGATCTGATGTAGAGTCTCGAAAGATCTCTAAAAATCTCGAAAGATCTCTAAAAATCTCGAAAGATCTCGCAAGTCTCAAAAAATCTCTCTAAAAATTTTAAATGTGTCGACTAGCGACCCAGTAAAGATAAGTACTGGGATTTTATGGATAAATACTAGGTTTAATGGATAAATACTAGGTTTTATGGATAAATATTGCTTTTTCTCGTTCATTTTAGAAATGTAAATTTTTATCTTATCCTGTTCAGAGATTTATTAAAAGTTATGAATTTTAATATGCTCATAAAGAAAATTTGAAGATTATGCAATTCCCAGGAAATATTGGTAAATCTATTTTCATATTATTTTCATTTACATTTGCGAATATTATTCTAAAACGATACAATTCCAGGATTAAATTCCCTGTTCCATTAATTTTGCAAAAATTATTTCGAAAAATTACTGGAGTGACAATGATTCTGTTTTAAAGTAATCTATGCTGCGTTTATATTGGGTATGCATTTTTTATGTTTATTTATAAAATATATTTTGCTTCTTAAAAACGAATTGGTTCCATATTGCATCATGTTCAATTTTATCCGAAGTTGTGGTACTAAAAAGCTGCGGTTATTTTTTAATTTCATTTATTTCACTCAAGGGTTTACTGTGAGCTTTTCTATTTCAACATTTTTTGTTGGTTAATTAGCGTTACACACTTTTTCTTCGAAGCTACACCAAAGCTCTTATCAATTCAATGATATATTATGATAAAATTTCCTTCTCTGCTACTTATGTTTTTAAAATGTCCAACAAATGAAATAACTTAGATTTAAATATGTTTATTTTATATATAGTTTATTTCCCTCTATCACCATTTTATCCAATTATCCCACGAGAAAATATTGCTTAATTGCTGTTTAGTTTGGAAATGGTAAATATTTCACTCCATAACCGCTCCTATTCAATTATCCCAACAAGAGATATTCGCAAAATTTTATTTAAATGGAAAATGTAATACATACCTCTCTATGATTTGAAGGTCGAAGTCATCGTACAGGTCGCACACTTGCTTCCCCTACTCATTCTAGTATTAGACAACATTGTATTAATGGTTCCTATGAACAGATTATTGATATTAAAAATTTTAAAATATTGGATACTCTATCGCCAGCTTAGACCTACGTATTTAAGAGTCATTATTCATTCATAAACTCAAACCTTCTCTCAACGAAATGCAGAGTGCATACCCTCTTAAAATGGTCAACCGAAAAATTATTACATTTTTTGTTTGTTTGTTCGTTCTTCGCGCTAATATCCAGCGCTTCTGTAATTTTGGGTGTACTGACTTTTCTCTTATTTTATTTGCAGACTTTTTGTTTAGAATGAGCCTAGGCTCGAAACGTTCAGAGTAAATGTTTTTAAATACTACTTCTCCATTTCTTTCATTGTAAATTTGCTTCGCAAAAATGATTTTCATCTTTACGATTTTTGTTGTAAAATTTACCCTCAAGAAAACATTCTTAATTGTTTGTTTTTATAGCAAAAGATGCACATTCTCCTCTATGACATTTTACAACACAATCTTCTCAGAAAAAAAATCACAACTTTGATTAATTAGGTAAGTGTTTACTGTTGCCTATATGGTCTTGGTTGCTTAATTTTCTCCCAAAAATATGTTCGAGGCTTGTATTTACCTAATAGACAGGAACACGCACTCGAAAAAGACGGCCTTGTAGCTCTTTACGCAACAATCCTCTTCAGTTGCAGAGATTGAATGAATTCCATTTATTTTCTAATTAACGTTGATAGCGCTTTCTTGAACCATAAATATGAATCTCTTGAGCATTCCATTCGTTATTACATACCTCGTGAATACTAAAGGTCCTAGCCCGAAAATTTCATTTCATGATTTAATACTAAACGTTCGGTTACACTCCAGTTCCATTTGTAACATTGAACTTTAATCTGAAATATTAAGGGAAGTGAGAGTGCTTTCACTTTAATTCGCCTGGAAAAATTCTTCACCAGTTGAAAGTTGATTGAAACAAACACTTGCCCAGGTTATGGTTTATTAGCAGCAGTGAATTTTAAAATACAAATATGCTTTGAGTGCCTTTTGATGACTATCAATGTCGACGTTAGAGATATTAACCTCGGCAAAACACAGTGCGAGACAAAATACTTCATGTCGTTTGATACAAAGTAGCGAAATATCGAAACCCAAACAGTGCTTGTAGAGTGCATTGTCGTTTTATCTGGTCAGAACGCTTTCAGTGAACAGATTGAGTAATAATGTACGATTTCACAGACACAAGAAGAAAGAGCTAGAAACTTAAGAAAGAGCGATTGAGTTTACAAGGGAATGATTTCATGCGAGTACTTATATAGATTCTCTCAAAGTCGTAAAAATCTTGCGTGCAAAGTCATTCTCCATTCGTGTTCGTTGTAGTTGATTCGGGAGTTAAACGATATCACCTTGTGCAATCTTCAACCATTTGATACGATGCTTGACTAAAGTTCCGAATAACTGAGAGTAATTTTTATCAATATACGTTGACGTTCAACTAAAACTTGAATATCTACTATGCTGCAGACACACCAGTGCAGTTGTGCCCATGCGAGTACAAATAGTTCCAAGGTACATCCAAATTATCATACTTCTTCTAAGCATTTTTTTNCGATGCGAGTACAAATAGTTCCAAGGTACATCCAAATTATCATACTTCTTCTAAGCATTTTTTTCGACGACCACCATGAATATTAATAATAGTGGTCTAAACTGTAACGCTTTAGCACATAACTGCTGATAATGAAATAGTGCAAAGCTAGGCAATAGTGAACACACATGCTTGAAATCGCAGACACTAAAGCACTGCACTGGCTAACACAGGGACACTTGACTGAAAAAAAGCAGCTGGCAAAGTAAGCTAAGCTTTTTGATCTCTACAACCTCTCCATATGTAATTTCATGTATAAAAACACTAACTGATGATGGCGACAGAGAACTAAAACAATTATTCACTGCTCAAACTAGTCATCATGATCGCTTAACGCGAAACAGAATTAACTTCATACTTCCTTATTATTCAAAATCTCGGTCACAACACAGTATCCTCTTCATTGGAACTAAGCATTGGAATGCAATCCCTGCTGAGATCCGTGAAAAAAGTTCTTACAAAGCTTTCAAAACAAATCTTGCATCCCCCTCTCTCTATCAAAATATTAATCACATTAGGTAATTCAAGTCAATTTCTTTTTTCTTTTGATGCGACTTACATTGATTAGGTAATCTACCATGATAATAATATATATCTAATGCTCCGAATCATTTTTATTGAATATACTGTCCCCATCTAGCTCAATTATCTATTTCTTTCTTTGTTAAAAAATTAAGCATCGAAACATGACCAGTCTTGTATGCCCCTAGGTTAAGCATAACTGTACACTTTAAAAATAGCTTGATGATATGATGTCCTAGAAGTCGCTGAACTTTTCGCGCCCACGAGTAGCTATACTCAAATATGTTCATTGTACTAGACTTAAGATACAATCTATTGCTGTATCACTTGTGGTAAATAAATTGTTTAAATTGTTTAAATTCCTAACGAAAGCCATCTGCAACACAGGACTGGAAAATACCAAGACGAATGATTTGAAAATTGTAGGACTTGGTACTGAATAATACTGAAAGGACTTACTTACTTTAATCAACTTATGGCGGTTGCTTACAGCACAGGACTGTACTTGGAGCACAATACTGGGTACGAAAGAATTGAATCTTTTCCAATGAAGTGCAAGATTCCGTTTGTTTTTAGTACAGAAGCGTCTCCGGCTATAGGCATTTTACGAAAGTCCTCAAAAACGTCACGAGATACAGGAGTTCCGTCGGACCAAAATAATTCGTTTTTACCAACGTTGCCGGAAGCGCTGACGTAGGCGTACAAATTTCCCCCATCTGCACCGCCGGACGAATTAGGAAAATGTATTAGAATCAGTCGATTATGGTATGCACTAACGTATAATATTGAGCCTACCAAGTAGATGATCAATTATTACTTAGTTATTACTTTATTAAGAAACTCTTCAGGACGTCCATAAAGTCCCTTTACCATTTCAAAAATTTATTACAAATGCAGTGGATAGGATTTTATGTTCAGATTTGATTTATTGTATTCAGCATTTATTAAAGATTTTTACCTTATTTAACAGACTTCTACATGGGCACCATTAGTTGCACGAAGGATATCAAGACGGTACTCGATCTCTCTGTCCTACTGAAGCTTAATTAGAGTGATACATTTGTATTGAAATCGTATGAACAAGAATTCTGAGAGAACTGTGACCAATGATGACTGAGTTAACTTTAGGATAACTCTACCATGTAAAAAAATTTATCGATATGATCCCCGTATTACAGGAAAAAGTTTATAGTTTTTGCTGTTAGACGTTCTCAAAGCAATATTTAGTGCTGCTACTGAGATGTTTTCCCTAAGTACTAGTAACATATCTCAATCTTAAATTCAGCAGATCTCCAGCATCAGAGTTAAATATTTCTACTCTGGGGTAAAGTAAAACTGTAGGTGAAAGATATTACCTTCGATGGCACGTTTGGCCTGTTCGAGCTGTTGTTTTGTTTTAATGATGGGCACAAAACCTTTGCCTGCAGCGCACATGGCCCGTTGATTGTCCAGGCTAGCGTCATCAGTTTTTGTGCTTGAGATGAACATCTTCTCTTCTGATGAAACACGTGGGATAGGTTATCAATCATCGAACTTGTAACCAAAAATAATGCTGAATAGTGTGAGTGTATTATAGAACAACGATGTCAGGCAACACATTGCGAAAGGAAAATTATTTATTAGAAAATATCTCAATGGTTAAATAAGGAAGCAGTCAATAAATTACGCTCCACAACCATTTAAAATTTGTAGTGTTGTCAGACTATCAAGCAGAAAATAAATAACGCTACATTACTGTTAAAAAGTAGTAGCGCGATCAGGTAATCAAGCTGTAAACAAATGAAACATTATTTATTGACGGCTCGGTTGTTTGACTAATTCTATCACTCGAGGAGTTATCTGACTACTATTTACCACTCAATTTTTCAAGCCATAAAAAATAAAAAATTCCCGAAATGCATACACGAGAAGATGGAGAGTGAGATTGTTTTTCACAACAGAAATTTTTAAGGAGTTGATCAGATGCTCCTGTTCTGAGGAATTGGTGCTATCATGGAGCAACCTTTCTCCCTTCTCTTCATTAGTGAAGGAAGTGCCTATTAAATTAATGAAATGGAGGTGTCCCATTAGTTGTTGCAGAATACGCTTTAACTTTTGTCGTTGGATTGCTAGCTAACAGCCTCGAGTGGATAATTCCTTTTGTTTGCTTCAGTACACTGAGAGAAATTTTTGAGACACCTGTGTGCCTCACAAGGTTATTCGAAATATTTTGATACACAGTAGAATATTTCCGTTGACCACATATTTAAGTGGTTGAGAGAGTTAAAATTCATATTCACGTTTCAAACGGTTAAATTTTTTTTGTAGAAAGCTGAACTGTATTTAGATTTTGAGAATGAAATACTATTCCCTCAAAAACCCAAATGCCTTCACTAATTTTTCTTCTAATTCTCAGACGTTCTAAGACGTTGTCTATACATTAGTGTACTCAGTGACCCGTCTGATAAAGTGAAATATTTATGTGGAATAAAATTGATTTACGTTCAGGTGTGTCATGGTTGACACACCTAAGTGTGTCGTACAAGCCCATGACACACAAAGGTGTCTCGGTTTTGGGACAAAATTTTTCTCAGTGTACACTCAACATTAATTTCTTTGATTGCGAGCTTATCTGACGTGAGAAAGGCTTCCCTTTTTTCCCTTTAAAGACCAAGCATTCTTTTTGCCACTAAAAACCGTTGTAAATAGATTAAATTTCCATCCCCACTTATAATCTTGTCTAGGAATAGTGTTTGAAGTTGACGTGAACGCATTGAAACGCAACAACCCACATGCTGCTTGAAACTGTTTTCTAGCAAATCTACTCATTTTCAAACCTTCAGGGCAGTAAAAAACTTTTCGTTTCACAAAATACTGGCGGTGGGATTGTCAGCAAAAACAACTCACAATTTCTTAAAAACAATCCTCAATGGGTGCCCACCTCTTGGTTTATCATTCTGACTAAAGCCATCTTTTTTTTGAAACGGTGAACCCACTCACAAAAATTTCGTCACGTCATTTTTCCGGTGATCTTTCCGCTGAACTTACTGAATTGCCCTAGTGAAATTCGCAGTTCAAGACATACCGCTGTTACCTGCTGAATCTGACAGAATGAAAACTTTTCTTGATTTGGATGAAAATATAACACAATATTAGAATCAGAATTACTCGAATCATTAAGTTATGCTCTAGAAATCTTTATAACTTTTATTGAAATATGATGAAATTGAAAAACATAATCAAAAATCATCAAGTGTTATCATCTAATAATTAATGAGCATCAATCATTGAACAATTAAATCCATGAATAAATCATTAATTATCATTAATTATTCAGGCATGCATCCACTGGTTGAGTGATTAATGATATTTAACGGTTGAATCATTAAATCAATGTTTATCTTTAAATAACAACACACCAAAAATTGGAGTGATGAAAAACACAATGTTAGTAAATGGTGATTGATAATTGTTTGATAAATAGTGGTTAAGTAGAATTTCATCAGTAAATAACAAAACCAAAAATTGAAAAGGTTAAAACTGATCAAAAATTATTAATACTGCCACTCATTTTTGAAGTCCGTTAGCAAAAGAGCTTGAACTATTCGATATTGTCTGGAAGTTTCGTTATGATAGTTTCTTTAGGTAGTCAGGAAGCCACGTGACAATATTTCAATATTGCCACGTGACTGCCGAGTCAAAATCAACACCAGGGGAGACTGTCAGTGTAAATGACAACGAGATGGCTAAATAATTTACTCATTTAATTGTATCTAAGTAATTTTCAGAAGCAATAAATCTCCTAAGAACAGTGACATTTCTTACTTTTCATAGTTAAACTTTGTAAAATAACGAGTCTCAGCATCCTTTATCAGTTCATTCTAATTGCACTTTTAAGTGGGCACACGTACCTTCTGAGTACAAAGAAGTTAAATGACAAGCAAAATTTTTGAAGTAGAGAGCCAGGACATGATTTTAGAGTGCCCTTTCTTCCTTTAATGCGTTCTTTGAAGTTCCCTGCCGAGTGGCAGTTCCCTCGGTCACTACCTGGTGCTGGTTCCAATTTAATCACGGTGCTTTTCATAACGATAATTTGAATGCAAAAATGCTCATTTAAGGATATGGAATCACCATTTTTGTCCTGAAATGGAATTTAGCATCGGACTAATGAGAGAATAAAGTTTCAAAGAAAATAATCACGATTTCTAGTTACACAAACCGGTTTCGTGCCATCGATTAAATTGCGGCATTATTGCCGCATCCTAAATCCAACTGATTACCTTGGACGTTGTTATATATCTCAACATTATTCTTCGGCAAGTAAAAAGTTGTCTCTCATCCTAAGTTTGACTTAATTCGCACTGGACAGGCCATTGGATGACAAGAGGATCATAAGGACGTTGCTTGAGTGTTGAAATCACGCAAAATATATTCAATCGTCGCAGTGTAACACTTCCTGTTACATGGAGGAATGTGCAACAAATGAATGAACATACAGCTTGAGTTGCAAACACCCATAGGGCAAAATATACATGGATTCAGCTGAAAATATTTACCCCTTTAACTTGTTGGAACAAAAAAGAAACATGGTTACAAAACAAATGCATTTAAATTTGTCGCAAATGAAATAGACTTCTGGTGACAAAAAAAATGCATTTAACTTGACTTGCTAACAGCTGTCACATTTTAGACTGACCGACTGGATACGAGAAGACTGTCACGGCTCCTTCTTTCGGGGCCGAGCTCACAGAGTGCGGAGGCTTGGAGGAAGTTTTGCACATCGCCGAACCTCTGTCGTAAGAAACGGCAGCGCACGTGGGTTGTACGAAGCACATCTTCCTGCACGTGCCTGCACCAAAGCAAACAAGGTAAACACTTACAGCGCTAAAACCCACTGATGCCTACACCAAAGCAAAGAAGGTAGTCACACACAACGCTAAAAACCCACTGAATTAGGGAAATTTTTTTCTGGGGAGTAATTAGAGAGTGACTTCAGAACGCAAGTAATTTTGTCCCTTGCAATACGGTAGGGGTTAAATGTTGATTGAAGGGTAAATAGCAGAAGATAGTGTAACTGGTTTGGTTTTAAGCGGCAGAACCAGTATAACTGTTATATTTAGTTTTTCTCTTGTAAATGAATGTGAAATTAATAAAGTTGTGTGATTTATGTACCTTTCCATTTTTCCTTCCATTTTCACTTTAACTATGCCGTATGGACCATAAAAAGTAACCCAACTCTAAATGTTCATATCTTTACTATGAATGAAAATAATTTAAGTCACATTAAAAGTGACATTAAGTAAAGTCACATAAAAATGGGTTGTATCAGTAATGAGATAAATAATTGTTGTAGAAATGTGAGTAGCCATTGTAATTTTCATGAGGTTATGTTGGTTACATGAGTATAAGGGGCATTGTAACATTATTCTTAAAAACGAGTTATATTAACAATGCACAACAGAAATAGATTATTAGATACATAACAGAAACGTATATTTTTATTTAAAATGGGCGGCAGCCGCGTCAAACATTTTTCGCATCTTACTTTCATTGTTTTCATAGCACGTTTAATTGCATCAAGAAAATCTTTCTAAATTTTTAAGGCTCTTATAATTAAATTTAGCAATAATAATCTTCCATACTGTTGGATGGTGAGGAATAGCCCCACAGGAAAAAACTAACCCCACAGGATTACACTATACCATATACCTTACGAACACGAATGAAACTAAAATATCTTAATACAAAGTTAGTGAAATTTAAAATTGAGTTTACTTTTTATGCCCCCTACGGTACTTGGGTATGCACATTTATCATTTACTTTTTTCTATAACTCAATTATTTGAAATATTTTTCATTTTACCTGCCATTTTGAAAGTATTAATGATTTTCTATAATTTAAGTTTTTACATTGGATTATGGCTAAAATTTTAAACAAATGATCAGCAATTGTAGAGCTGTTTAGGAATCGCAAGTCTCCAAGGGATATTTCCAAAAACTTGAAAGTTAGCAGAATGCTTGTCTGGAGGATTCTCAAAATGTTTGAGGAGACTAGAAAGTGAAAATTCAACTAAGGCAAGGTCGCCCTCAAAGTGTTAGGACTTCAAAATAGGTTAAGGCCACCAGAGAAAACCTTTTTAGGAATCCTAAGAGATCAACCCAAACATTTTCCAAGCTGAGAATCTCCCGCTTGGGCCATGTTTACTGTTCTTCAAAATCTAAAGATGTTTTCTATACAAACAAATGAAGAAACATCTGACTGCGTAAAATGTGGACCAACGTCTCATCAGAGCCTGAATTCTTTTCTCTCGAATTGAGGAAGACAAGCTGCCTAATTTTGTGTTTAGTGACGAGATGAAATTCGATCTAGAGCAGTACTTCAACGTTCTGAATGACCGAGTTTGGTCTCGAATTGGTGAGGTCGAGGCCCGAGAAGTGACCCGAAGACATAGAGCTGCTTCTGTTATGTGGTGGGCGGCCGTTATCGAATCTGGTTGGAGCCTATTGGTTTTTGCGGACCATGGATGAAACTCAACCAAGAAAAACTCAGAATGACATTCATGAAATATCTTTGTCATAGTGGGCTAAAGAAAACACTTCCAATAACGTCCATGGTTCTTTCAACAAGATTTGGTATCCTGACGCGGACCAAGAAGACGAATGAGTGGCTTTCAACCAATGTTTCTCATTTCATATCCAAGGAAGAATGACCTTCCTCATCGCCAGATTTAATCTTTTCAGTTCGAAAATAACAATTATTGAAACGTTTAAGGGAAAAATTTCCAGGGGAAAATGTTCTCAGTACTCTGAAATTACCCTAGTGTGTGTGTTTTTTGCTTACTCCTACTCCTTTATTCTAATGTAAAAATGATGAATCTTTAAAGTTCTATGCTTGGCGAAACAAATTTGATACTGAAGATAAAGTTTTTTAATTTTTTAAGAAACCATGTATATGTTTTTGCCCAAACTAATAAGGAAATGAACGAAGGTCAAAAAGACTAGCTCAAGTTAAATAGGAAGGTTATTGAATATGTTGCACGGACCCTGTGGTGTAAACTTATGTAAAAAGAATCAATGGTAATTTACGCGAGCAGGCTTCTTCAATGTCAAAAAAAAAAATTCATGGATGTTATAAAGTCCCAAATTTTGTTTATTTCAAAATATTCCCCCACTACTTAAATTGCATCAAAGTTAGGCAAGCTGCCCTAAACTGGAACCACTAGCCATCTTGGTACATAAGTAACCGTCAGTGCACAAAGGGTTAAATCCTCTCAATTTTTGAATCTGGTCCATTCTTGAGGGCTATGTTTTGGCAAACTATCATCAAAGTTTAGAGACTCTGAAGGCTAAACTCTGCAAGCGATACGTCAAAATCCCACGGACTATAATTCTTGACTTGTAGATTATTCTCCATGCGTCTCTAGCTTGTAATCGACGATAATGGTGAAAAAATCGAATAAATATTAGTTATTAACAAAATTTAGGCACTTAGTTGCAATTCATTTTGAAATTCTTCAGTATCGAATTTATCTAAATAAACATGGTCTAAAACGTTCGCAACGATAATTATTGATGACTCTATCCACACATTTAAATAGCCTACTCTCATTAGATGCTTCAAGCTCTCATTTTTTTGCGTGTGCCCAGTCCGAAGGCAACTTCTTCATTGGCCTCAACAGTGTTCAATTTTGTTGCTTTAAAACTCGTCTACACGCGCGGACTACATTTCCAGGACTTACATTCTTTGGTTTGTATTTCCACCTGCTCGTTATATTAGCTGCATAACTTAATGATGAACTATAAAATACACAAAAATTGGGTGCTTGTCTTACCTACAATTATAAATGATAAGTTAACTGATTTTGTTCCTATTACAGAAATAATACAAAATTTTCTCTACATTTCACATCTGTTCGGAGCCACTGTCATCGGGCGCTTTCCAAGTTTCTATGCAAATTTATCAGTTTAAACGCGGGGACATCGTCCTTGGGAGCATTTGTTTCTTGTATTATTGCTAAACAACGGACTGTCAAGAAAATTTAATTTTACGTGTTTCTGTTTTTATAAGGACCTTCATTAACGGCATTAAATAAGTTCACCAAAAATATACTTGAGATACGAGACTAATGAAACAAAAATCTAGGGCCTGGTATGATTTTAGCGCGTAAAATGTACAATATTGATTACAGAATTCCAATATTCGAACCGGGTTCTTACCAAATTCGGTCCACAGATTTCGTTTTATGTGATCGTGTTTCATTTGAAAACAAAGTCATTTTTCTAAAAAATCACGAAAATTCATTCAAATTTGGCTTTGAAATATCAAAGATTCATTTTCAAGTTATGAATGACGATATTGCGATACATGAAAAGTTTATCTGCCTGATGAGAGTATGAAATCTTAATCGAAAATTTTGACGAAAAGAATTTGCTGAGTTGATTGCTATCTACATAAGTTTTAATTTAAAATTTTGTAGCATAAGTGCATCAACTCTGCGAAGTAACCTGTATTGAAGCGAGTAGCTTCAATACAGAAATCGTAACACTGATACTGTAATCTAGGAACTTCACTACAGATACCAACTATAATATGTAGGCACGTAGGTTCTGGCTAGGTATTTTTACTCACAAAATGAGTTGACTTGTTTAGAGAAGTCAGCATCCGCCACTTCTACACCTACAAGCACTATCTGCTGGTGTACGGTGGCTGCAGCTACCCCCAACACTAAAAGCTGGGAAATGACGGTGGTGTTCAAGCATATTTGGACTCCGAATGCAGGCGACCTTCTCACTGATATTGAGAAATGAAATTTTTTATATGTAGCACTAAATTTCACTTTTTAAGTTCCACATCACGTTCAGAGCAGTAATTATCTTGAAAATGATAATATATGTAAACGCAATGGTGGAATACAAATTGGGTGGCCTATTCGTGACAAAAAAGCATAGAGTTCCACTCCGGATGAGAAGGTTTCCGGGTCGATTCCGCCTCCGCACGGAACATTTTTCGAAGCGAGCAGCTCTTTTGCCGAGTTTGAAAATGCAAACACAGATCAAGCTGAGTAAAGTTGAAGGGAATGCCCTCCTACTCAATGATTCTGCGAGTACCCTAAATAAAGAACCCAAGAAACATAACGATTACTAAAATGTTTAGTTATCAAGTCAAAAATCTGCGAAAACAACAACGTATACAATGAAGAGCTCATACCATATCGTGGGCTAGAGGGAGATGGATGTTGAAAGTTTCGCAATACCGAACATCGTGTCAGCTGCTACATCGTCATGATGGTGAATGACACCGGTTCAGCAAGTTTTAATATACGGCTGCTAAAGCAGAAGCTGCCTCCAACGCTAGGTCAGGGCAAGGATTGCATGATTGCCAGAGAAATCAGCACCCAGAATACAAGTACCGTCATCATACAAACTACATGAACTGGAAAGCAATCATTACAATCGACGCCAGCTAAAAGCGTAAAAAATTTGAAACGGTATAAACAAATACAAGTCTTTGGTGGAATTCCTTGAAATGCGATCACGCTTTGAAATTTTAAACCCCGTCATTCTGAATTTATAATTGATGATGCGATGAAGGAATCTCTGCTTTTGGATCTTTTGCTCTGTTAAGCTTATAAATAGAAATGATGAATGCACGGTATCTTCATATATTCTCTGATAAGCGTGGCTGAGAAAGAAAAACAAATGAAGAAAACTATACTTCTAAAAAGATGGTACGAATGTTCACCAATTTTTTTTAAGAATTCGTCAATACTAAGTGCATTATATCTAGTGGGTAGGAAACCACAATAAGTTTTCCAAGATTTACAGCTGTGGTTGAATCAACTGAAAGCAAAGCAGTGAGAGCATATTATTTAAAATTGTAGTGCTCATTTATGTAAAGTTTCATTAACATTGCAATTTCAGTTTATCAAACTCGATGCATGCAGGAAAGACCGAAAATTCAAGATTGGGGACGCTCAAATAAATTTCTTTCGTAATATTGGAGTCGATTGATAAGGTCTAGAGAGATAAGCACTACAATTTTACGATGACCAAAAAATGGAATTGCTTTCCGTACAGAATTTGTAACTTTTACCTCATAGTGACGGCCTATAGCTCGAAATAAAAAGATGATACAAACCTTTCTACAAATTGGTTTGTAAGGGGATCTTTCGGGCTCGAAATCCGAATGACCTCAAATTTCTACTTATTAGTTCATGTTATAGAGAATTTTCCTACGAATCTAACAATATGCTTCTATTCTTTGAAAGTGTGTTCGTTCGTCTGTTATAGCTTACGAAATGCCAGTCAATTAGGGGGAGGGACAGGTTTAATCCTATACCAGAAAATCATCAATTTCCTGTTTCTCAATTAACTCATGTTATAGAGAACCTTTATCTGAATCTCGACATACTTCGCTGCTTTGTATGTGTGTTCGTTCGTCTGCTATAGCTGCGAAAGGCCAGTCGCTTACGTCATTACACGGCCAGGTGACGAGTTTGTCAAGCTCTCCTGAAAATTTGATCTTGTTGACGTTCAAAATGCTACATCTCCCACAGTATTACCGGTACAGAAATGACAAATACATGAATCAATAGAGCTAAAAAAGAGCTAGAAATTGGCAAATGATTTTTTTGAAAAACTTTCTAGTTTGAAAATCGTAACAGAAATGAGATGTTCAAATTAACAAAATACATTTTTTATTATCCCAAAATTCTACGAATCAAAATATCCACATTCCACTCCAATGTTTCTTTAGATATTACATGTTGCTATTTCAGTAACTTCAAAATGGAAGGATATACAACTTCCAAAACACTCTTTTTTCAGTTGTTTGGAGAAAATCAATTTCCTGATAAAATTACGAAAAAAACAAACGAGTCCAATAAATATCATTGCATCATTTTGCCCACAGGGTGATAATTTCAGAAAAATCTGTTGGAAAATGACGGACTTCTTTCTAGCCGAACGGTCCCCTTAATAATTTGTTATTACTGAGAGCATTATATCTAGTTGGGAGAAAAAACACTATAAATTTTCGAATACCTACACCAGTGACTGAATCAACTAAATGCAAAACTGGGAAAATATATCATCTTAGTTTGTTGTTTCAATTAATATTAAATTTTCACCAACATTATACGAAATC
>JACJUY010003810.1:0-14046 GCA_014220935.1 Platorchestia sp. MABIK | reverse complement strand
GTTGATAATCAAACGAATCAGTGGTGCTGTGACTGGAAAACTGTCTTTGATGTATTGAAGGCTGATTCCATCATGTCCGACTGCTTTTGTGTTTTTCAACTAGTACAAAATAGTCCGTAACTCTGGTAAATCAACAGGACGTGGCCTCCACAGGGCACCAGCCTTCGAAAGTGCAGTAGGGTACGAACTTTCAAGTGACAGTTGCCCCGGACTGGTTTAAAGCAAGAAAAACCGTAAATTTAATAAAAAGTTACACACGAAATGCTGTACACCAATTGAACTTTGAATGTATTTTAACATAAAATTCTAAATTGGTAGACAACGCACTAGTCGTAGACGAGATCAGGTAAATAATAATTTCATGATCGTACCTTTTCTTGCACCGACATTGATATATCTAAAGTACACATTACATTGAAAATACTTATAGTTAATTACCTCCCGTCGAAGGAATTAGATTTTAAAAACTCTTGAAAAGCTAGCTTTTGTACAGTATTTCATGCGTCAATTTTATCGAATACTGGCTCTGTTTTAGTTGTTCTTATGAATTTAGAGTTTTGGCATTGATGCAGAAATAATGCAACCTACGGTGTTGTTGATCATTAATGTCCACTTTGAACATTACGATGTATTCCTAAGATTAGCTGACAAGTGCATAGTTCGTCCCAGCTCATTCTTTGTGCTTTTCCATGGCTCGAGATTATTTTAAGTTTATCTTTTAATTTTTACTCTCAAAACCGCACATGTACTGGTAGATTAGAACGTACATAAGATTGGTCATGCTTAAGCAAATATTCCTAATTACATGCTGGTGTATATTTACCAACTGACAAGACATTGCAGCTATTTTCATATATAAATCTCGTACTTGCAAACTTTCATGAAAATCATCAGCCAAAGGTTTGATCAAAAAAGGATACATCTCTTAGAATTAAAAGTTTGATATATTTTTGAATCATAAATTTCATTCAAACGCATTTACATAGATAACCAGATTAATATTGCTATAAACAATTAATTTCTTAAACTTAATCAGAACCACAACCTCAATCCTTGTATCCGGGAAGTACAATCTCACCAGATGAATTTAATGCCGTAACAATCGATAAAATTTTAGTGCTAGTGCCGTAACAATCGGTAAAATGGTTTTGCCTGCCGCTAAAGTTCCTGACAAAGCGCGGAAGTAAAAAATTCGGATGAGGTTACCGGACTGAGAGTTGCGTGTCCGGTGACAATGTGACCGTGGGATATAAAAGGCGGGCATCGAGCGTGAGCACCCTCAGTGTCACGCCGAACGTAGTGGTGTGTGAATGTGTGAGCTTCAACGATGAAGGAAGCCTGGCTGACGGTTTGTACTACGGTGATGAATATTTTGGGAATGTGTGTAAGCTGTTTATACATTGCACTACCTGTTATTATAATTATTTATGTATGAAGAACCAGTTTTACTTCCCCATGCTGAATCATCTGATTTCGAAACGTCTGCTAAATTGAAGTAAACTATCCTACTGTAATAAGTAATAAAATAGGGTTAGAAATGAACTATTTAAGCATGTTCATGATTCCCGCTGTTTCTCTATAAAATTCTCCCTTTATTTGACTTACAAGCAGTGATTGCCCGAACTCACAACTTATTACGCTAACCGCGGTGAGTTAAACTTACCGTATATATTCAACTCGAATTGAGCTCAACTTTAAAATTATCAAAATTCAAATTCATATCAAAAGATTGATTTGCTTATACGTTCTTTTGTTCTTTATCAAGTACTAGAAATGATTCAGTTAATGACCACCGGTGGGCCACCCGCATTTTGAAAATCCTCTCAATGACTCTTGGTGGGTCACCCGCGTTATTGAAATCCCCTCTGTGGGACACCAAACACTCAGTAAGCGAGTTGAGATGCACAGTTAGGAAACTAAGCTAAAACAGGAGTCAACACCTTATTTTAGGCAGGGCCTTTGCCATTTGCACGGTCTTGAAAAAACTAATTCAGATTAAATAGTCCTGAAGGAGCAAAGAGATTGCGTTTGGGTTTTGCCTGAATGCTGAAATATTTTAGAGCGGATTAGAAAGGGTAAAGTACTAGCAGTTCATTGTATTACGTATACTTGTACATGAAAATTCTGTCAATATTGATGTTAGGCTTTTCACGGAAATTGAAAATTCCATTCCTAAGAATCACTACAGGAACACATTTAAAAATGTTCTACACAAATGACATTCTGCTCGCTGATGCGTTATTTTCGAGTTATTCAACTTTGAAGTTATACGAACGTCGTATATAAAAGTGAAGGAACGGACACATAAACTTGTTGTAATACGGTATTTACGTAACGATGGGTGAGGTTAGGGTAGGTTATGGTAGGTTAGTTAAATAGACTAACCTAAAATAACATGTATCAACCTAAAATAACATATATCAACCTAAAATAGCCTACCTTAACTTACCATAACCGAGGGTATTAATTTCCCGCCAAGAAGTGGTAGTGTCCCGCCAGAAAAGTGGGCGTCACCCAACAATGCGGCGGCTAAGCAACCGACCATTTAATGTTATTCCTAACTGAACGTAATTAGTGTTATATCTCGAAAATAACACATCAGCGAGCAGAATGTCATTCATGTAAAACATTTTAAATGTGTTCCTATAGTGATTCATTGGAACGAAATTTTTAATTTCCGTGAAAGGCCTAAAATCAACATTAACCGAAAATTCCAAGGTGGGATGTTTATGATGATCTCCTCAGGGGGAGACAACTATTGTATCTATGGGAATTAGTGCTCCCAAGGGGAATATGTTAGGTCCTGAGATAGAGGTTAGGTTTTCCTTTTTGTCGAAATAGAATAGGTTTTTTGTTTTGTTACGAACCATCTTTTTCGGTTCACTGAAGTATTTTTTTCTGCACCTACTACTTTCCTTTCTAACTCTTATATTATTTCGTAAACTTCTCTCTCAACTTACTGTTTCTATGGATCTTGCGCATAGATTTCGCGTTTCATTAACTTCGTACAAATTGGAGCCTTCCTGCCTTCCTCTCGCTGGAACGCATTTGCTGCGGTTAGGGAGAGTTGCCAATTGTAGGTAGCAGTTCTGAAAAGAGCAAACATTAACTGGATCGTGCCTTCATTCAGCTTTCATTAATTATTTATCAAATTTGAGTTAGTCACTGCAGGTCGCTCAGCTGCGTTATGAAAATCCCCTTAGTGACCACCGGTGGGTGTCTTTGAAGGAAACGTGTTAAATGACTATATTTGATTTTATTTGTTATTGTTTTGAAAGGCATACCCAAATAACCTTAACACGTTGACTATGATTGCGTGGTTGTTTACGGTCAGTTTGGTTTAGCTAGAAAAGTCGCTTTGAAAAACCGGCTTTTCTGCTCTAGTACATTTTAACTTTTTTTGAAAAGTATAAAGAATAAGCTTGCACCATAATGTGTTACCCTTTACTCTAAAATTTACTTCGGAAAAGGTAGTAAAGTAGTTGAAATGTTATTTGTATATTCCTGTGCGTAAATGAACAATTTACCTAGTGGTACACGTATGCATCACTTCGGAGTCAACGTGTTAAAATATAGAGTTGTCCGAGGGCTACCCTCCTCCATTTCTTACAGAAGAGTAATTTGAGGTATTTTCCTGGTGCTTTTACAAAAACTCCTACAAACTTAGGTTATGTTCTGATTTAAACAGAAACCGCCGATTTAAATGTAAAATTACCAATTGGAGTTGCAGAACACGATTTCTAGATGTAAAGAATGTAGTGCATAATTGAATTGTGTTCATGAGAATCTTTCCTCCTTTGGAAGAAGAATGTTGCCGTAACCCGTATCTTATTTATATTTTGTCACCTTTATCTTCGTGCGGTTCCAGAAATGTAATTTGGTTAATGTGTAGCGTTTGCTAATAATCGAATTTCGAATTTTGGGTGACGAAACGGTTAATTAGATCGAAAGAAACAAGTTTTTTTCATGCATTTTTCGCCGCAAATGAGTATTTAACGAGTTATAGTGGTAGGTTTAGTTTTGTCTATGATGACGAATGCACTCGATTAAACAGCTACTCATCTATTTTTGAATTTTTGTTGCTTGAATCACGGTAATAACATCAAAATAAATAACTTTTCTTCTATACACTTTTGCGACAAATGAGTATTTTACGAGTTAGAGCGGTAGGTTTTTTTTGCGCGATTGAGCTGTTTAAGTACGTTAAAACACTTTGTAATTTATTACTTGCCGGCCCCACGGAGCCTGAACCCACTTCTAGAATCTTTTAGTTAATTACACAATAGAAATTATCACCAAAAACGAGTTATAGCAGTATCAGCCAGTATGTTAACTTTCGTCTTGGATGGCGGGAACGGGCTCGATCATTCAAGCGCGTTGGAAGGAAGCGTCCACTGCAGTGTTGCCATACGACGCACTCGATGAATTACTTTCCGTTTCGAACACTAGAGTTGCGGTAACTAATTTACTGCTATAACTCGTAAAATACTCATTTGCGACGGAAAGTGCATGGAGAAAAACTTGTTTATTTCGATCTTATTAACTAGGTTTTGGCACAAAAATTCGAAATTCTCTCATTAGCAAACGCTACACATTACCCAGTAATTTTAACACATTAGCGACGTTTGTGCGGTTGGTTAGGTTGTGGTTAGCAGATTTGAAAACGGACTTTACTACTCGGATGCATTTCTTCCTCTTTGAGGTGCGGGAAAAATATAATTGTGGGATAACATTTGGTCAATATCGGGTTTAATGCGCTCACGGAAATTAAGAATTCCGTTCCAAAGAATCACTATAGGACCACATTCAGGAACACTTTACATGAATGACATTCTGCTCGCTGATGCGTTATTTTCGAGATATAACAATAATTACCTTCAGGTAGGAATAACATTATATAGTCGGCTGCTTGGTCGCCGCATTGTTGGGTCACGCCCACTTTTCTGCCGGGAGACGCCCACTTCTTGCCGAGAAAATAACAGCCTCGGTTTGCGTAAGTTAAGGTAGGCTATTTTATGTTGATTTATGTTATTTTAGGTGAGTTTATTTAACTAACCTAACATAAACTACCCTAACCTCACCAATCGGTACGTTAATACCGTATTACAGCATATTTACGTGTCCGTTCCTTCACTTTTATATACGACGTTCTTAAAACTTCAAAGTTGAATAATTCGAAAATTACGCATCAGCGAGCAAAATGTCATTTACGTAAAACGTTCTTAAATGTGTTCCTTTAGTGATTCTTGGGAACGGAATTCTTAATTTCCGTGAGCGCATTAAACCCGATATTGACCTAACATTCTACCTCGTACGCTAAAATCCATCTTCAAAAGGTCGTGAGAAACAAAATGCTATTAATTAATCGTGGTAAGTAAATAGGTCATTTACCTAATGGTACACATGTACCTTTACGTAGTCAACAGAGCCAGAGCGATAACATTTGTTACACACAACTTTGAACTAGCCAATTTCGAGGCCGGAAAGTTTTATCGATCGATTTCGCTGCTCTCATACACTTTTTTAAAATCCAGGAAATTTATCATGCTCATGGATGCTACTGTCAGAAAGTTTGATCAGATTTAAAATTTTAATAAGCCCGCATCTAAACCAGTCATTCCTCATTTAAACCAGTCATTTCTCTCTTGTAGGTAGCCGCTCTCTGCGCCCTGTGCTGCCGAGGTGTTAGTTCTTCACTGGGAAATGACATCCGGGGTCTGCTGACTAGAGGAATATCGTCAGATGTGGACGAGAACTGGAGTGCCGTTAGCTCAGGCTTTGTACCTGCTCAAGATGACGAGAACCAAATCTTCCAGCCATCGGAAACGAAAAGCAGCGTTGCAATAGCGCATCGCGAAAGTGGTGCACCGAACGCAAGCTCTGAAGTCCTAGTACGATCTTCAGAAGAGGTTCCAGTTTCAACTTCTGCCCTTCTACTGGGAGCTGTAATTGGGAGCAGGGGTAGACCTGCGGATCAGAATTCTCGGCAGCGACAGCAGGAACGAAAGCAGAAACTTCGTGAGAAATTGTACAGTCGAAAGAGAATGCCCCGGATAAAATCTACGACAGTAGATCCAAAAGAGGATTTTGGACTCGATGATGAAATCGTATCTCCTAAAGAAGGAAAAAGTTCACTCACATCAAATGAAAAGTTCAATTTAGCTCTGTCACTTACAACAAATGTCCCTCCAGGTATCATGCAACGACGTATCAAAGAGGAAAGAGTTTTCCGATTTAGAAACATCACTGACAGTGGAACTGAAGATTCCGAAGGCTCTAAGACTTTTGTCTCTTCTGTAAGTAAAACTTTCAAAATTACAGAGAGTTTCCCGTCGAACGTTACCGTTGTAGGCCAATCTTCAGACGCTGAATCTGAACCGGAAAAGAAGACGTTCTCTAGGCGTGTGCTCGAGCCCGCCAAGAAATACAGAAGTAACGCAATTTTCCAGAGAAGGAATAATTTTAGGACGACGACAAAGGACAAAACAAGATCTGATGAGAATGAGCCAGTTGAAAAAGTTGATGCAGATTCTAAATTTGGTTCAAAATTAGGAGTAAGAAAATTTGCCGCTGCTAAACCTAAATCTGAGAGCAAGTTCTCGATTTCTAAGAAAGTTACACAAACGCCTAAAAAGGAGAACGAGAGGGAAAAAAATACCCAGAATCCACCGCGGCGAAATGAGAGTACATTTCGTAAAATAATTCCGTTGTCAAGTAGGCTGAGAAATGTCGGGAAAATTTCACCCCTCACCACAAAAGCCCCAGTCGTAATTACCAGCACAATAGCACCCACAACTCTGAAAGATGGTCTATCAAATACGTCACCTACGGAAGTTTCATTCGCAAAAACTCCTAAGCCCCGACGTCGCTTTGCTGCTCGCTCGCGACTTTCACTGCCTCCTAGTTTCAAGAAAATGGGCAGGAAGGTTGACGCTACGAACGGGTCAAGCGGTCGAGGACGTGACGTTATTACTGAAGAAAATATTCCGAACTCAAAAGAAGATGCTGCCGAGCAGTCGACGCCAACCTTAGCAGTCGACCTTAAAATGCGTAGAAAGAAGCAACAATTGCAATCTAAAACACGCAGAAGAGACCATGATGAGATGCAACAAAAGGCTATAACGAATTCAACGCCAAGTTTTAAAGACAATCGTCGAAACGTTCCAACTTTGGCTCAAAAGCGTTCAAAAGGCGAACGAACAAAGAAGAAACAGAGAGGAAAAACGGAATATCTTTTGACAACGACCCAAAATACCGTAGGTGAAATCAAAATTGTTGTTAAGGAAACTCCAAAGCTAGAATCTCCTGAGAAGTTCTCCGCGGAAGAAAATGCAACCAATGGTCCAGAAACGGGAAAAGCCATGAACATTGATTTTCAGAATTCAAATCGTAAAAGACATTTAAGAGTATCGAAAGCTCCCATCATTGACATGAACACAGATAGGAAAGTCCCACCTCCAAACAGTGAAAAAAGCGTTCGAAAATTCAGAAGACGAGGGTCACGCTACCTTGAGTATACCACGACCAGAAGTACCGCCGAGCATGTTATTGAAACTAACCCTAACACGGATAGAAATATTACCCAATTACTTTCTCCCATAGCCAGCCTGATTAGTTTAACTACAGAATCCAATAGGATTAAAGCGCCGGAAATTTCAACGAGAATGCCTACAGCCCCTCCTCGACTATCCGTCACCACGACTTTCCCTACAACGACGACTGACAGAATCAGGGCATACACAGCAGGTCGACGAATTTCCCTGTTCGGTATTGGTATGTCAAAAGATGGCGTTGACAGGGTCATAGCTTTGCCTGTGCCTTTAGAAAACTCAACGCAGCCTCTAAACAGTACTCTTGAAGATTCTCAGCCAATAAACCTTCAGTTTTCAGCCAACTCGCAAATAGAAAGACTGTTGCGAAGAGATGGGACAGATAATAAAAAGACATCGATCGATGCCTCTTCGACTGGCCAACCTGTTTTCGAGAAGCTTAGGGGGAGAAGAAACTCGGGACTTCCTGCCTCAGGTACGGTGTTAGTGCAGACTTTGACATCGTCGATCACAGTGGATGACACTGTACCCGGGCAGTCCCTTGTCATCGATCCTTCTGACTCGAGTCTGCTGGTTCTACCAAGTCAACAAATTTCTGTTGTGGCTACTCAGAATCACAAGCAAGGACATGGTAAGTGTTGCACGGGAACGAAGTCAAGTATAGAAAAGTTTCAATTCGGGCTTCTCAGAATCACAAACAAGAGCATGGTGTTTCACGGTATAGTAATCAAGTAAAGATGGGACTAATAGTTTTCGATGGTTGTTGTTGCAGATATTGAAGCGACGTAAATAATACCTTTATGTAAATAAAGCCTTTACTTTATGAACATCATTTCTTGGTTGTATCGATTAAAATATTTGAAATTCTAGTTGTGCGCGTTTGTATCACAAGAATATTTCATAAATTTTTCTCTTCGTATTGTAGGCTTAGATTTCAGCACAACCAGATTTCAACTCTGTTGTGGAAAGGCTACATCCTACGAAATATTTTAGTGATTGAATGCTTAATAATTGCAATGGAATGCATCTACAATGCATATCATTTTTTTCAGTTTTGGTTTTCTTCAGTTTTACAAACCTCTCTTTGAACAGAAGAGAAGTTTTTGGTGCATACTCAATCGAATTATTAATTCTTGAGTTATACTTATTTGGGGGAAACGGGATTTTTTCTTATCATTCGTGTTTGTCCTAAAAGATCATCGATGTTTTTCGGGATGTCTTCGTGAGAGTGGAGATCTTTTAGCAGCCATGTTAAGACTTTCTTTCAGTATGCTCACAAGAAATGGTATTCCCTCCAATCGCTTCTTGAATTTTTCAATGCAGAGCGTACTCACAAGTTACGACGATCTGCCGCCCAGTCGTGTTCCTCAAAATTCTGTGTTAGTAATATCTCTCCACGTCTCCTTAGATTGCACGTCTCGTTAAATTCGATCACGGCCGAGAGAGCCCTAGTGTTTCCTTCGACGCGGAATCAGCTAGCATCCTCCTCACTTATGTCTCAAATACAGGGGTTTCCAATATGGGATGCTCGTACCCCCTGGGGGTGCGAGCCAACATTCCAGGGGATGCGGTGAAAGTCTAGGTAAATAATAGGATATTGGTCATATGTTGCTACTTTCATTTCAGGGGGTGAGAGGTTCGAATGAAATTTCTTTCAGAGTGCGGGTCGAAAAAAGATTGGGAACCCCTGCTCTAATATATTTGCTCTTTCACAGTACGAACTCTAACTTTGCTCACGTAAGACCAAATAATGTCAACTATGCAAACCTCTGGTGATAATTTTGAAGATGCAGTCCTTTCCATCAAATTAGTTTGAATATTCATATATCTTTGTTGTACAGAACACTTAAAAAAGATGGTGCTTATTGATTTTAGCGGTGATGCCTCAGAAAATTATTAGTTTGTACAAACATAAGGATTAAATTTGAATGCATGAGATTTAACGACAGTTCAGCTAAAACTCTTGTGTTCATATTTTTATTTTGAAGACAAGAAAAACCAATGTTAACACTTCATGTTTTAACTCTATTGGAAATAAACTGTTCTTCTTTTCTCTCTTATTCTGGTTACAGTGCTGGTCACACACTAAACTGATTCAAAGAGCTCACACATACTGATGGATGTTGCTGGCAATGATGAATATTGAAGAAATTGTTTTATTTTCACTAGCATCGCCGAGCAGTACAAGTCCTAATCGGGATAAGAACAATGTGGACGGATTTGAGAAAGGCAAAGGCATCATCAAGAACAAGGGCGGCAAAGAGTCTCGAGAGGGAGGTTGGGTCGAAGACAGCAAGCGGGTGAGTGATTCTTTCTTGCTCCACACGTTAGGTAATTGATTTACTTCGTTATCACGCAATTTACACGCATTTAATTAATTTACTTGTTGAAGCAAAAAGTTGCTGGGTACTCGCGCTCATCATACTCTAGTTTTTATGTGTGCTAGTAATTTATTCACTTGACAAAATAAATAACTATGGAGCAAATAATTGTGAAACACTTACGCTTATTATGCTGGTGTTTTCCCGTATAAAATTAACACGCTCGTGAAAGTTGAAAGCAAAATAATTATTGATGGCTCTCGCTAATCATGCTGTTTATTTCCAGCCATGAATTTAATACGTTTATTAAAGTTAATGATAAATGAGAGTTATTGAGCGAGTTATTGATTAATCACGCACATCACGTTGTTTTTACGAGTGAAATTAACTTGCTCTTATGAGTGAATAATTGTGACACTTAGGCTTTTCATGCTGTACTTTTCACACGTGAAAATTGGCATACTTGTAGAAGTGAAATAATTATGGAACACTCATGCTTAACATGCTGAACTTTTCACGCGTGAAAATTGTCATACTTGTAGTAGGGAATAATTATGGAACACTCAGACTTCACATGCTGAACTTTTCACGCGTGAAACTTGACATACTTGTAGAAGTGAATAATTTTGTGACGTTCACTCTCATAATGCTGTTGGCTTCACGTGTAAAATCAACACACTTAGTTATAGTAATCGTTATAATAGTTCACTTGTGGAAGTAAATAGTAAATCTCTCTTTCCACTATGCATTTTCCGCGTATAAAACCAATGCACTTGTAGAAGATTGAAAATGAGTGTGTATTAAATTGGTGCAACGTTCACTGAAGAACAATGAAGAACATTTAAAAAGAATGTTCTTAATTAAAATTACTGATATTTTATATATGTGATTTGCAGCAAATCAAATACGACGTTCACGACTGCCATGACTGTGTCCCACTGATGAATTCAATACCGTACTGATGGTGAACATTTCATTAGATATTCTAAATTGAAATAACAAGCATTGTTTATTTTTGTTATGTGCAATAATGACTGAATTCATGACAGCCATGACTACATACTAACCTCGACATGCTCAGTAGGACGAGAGTGCCATTAGTGATGGAGGAAAACGAGAAAATAATCCTTTGGTTTTAACTCCCGCGTCTCTCCTCTCGGGGTGTTATAAGCCTTATAACTAATGTATCTAGAGGAATACCTGATCCCAAGGGGAAGACGTGAGGTCCTAAGCTGAAGGTTAAGTGTGCATTCTTTTTGCTGTAAGTTTTTTTTTTGTGTTGGGGATTTATTTCTGTTTCTTTACTGACTTTTCTATTACTTTCTTCTTCGACTTATCATATTTCATTAACTCGTATCATATTTCATAAACTTCTTTTAGTCTTGGAGTTATTATGAGCTGGGTGTGGGAACGCTCATCGGCCAACATTTTTTTGTTTTTTTAAAGCTCGCATTAATTTTTTTTCCATCTTAGGAACACATATGCAGTTAGGGTGGCTTAGACCAACAAAAATTTGATATAGTCTACTGCTTCACGTTTCCCTTTAATACAATTTTTCCCTTGTAGAATTAACACTCAAATTGCTCAAAGAAAAAACATATTTTTAAAACTTGCAAAATTCCTATAAGATTGCTCCTTTCTCATACAGTATGTCATCAGCTTTGATTTCAATTTTATTAGAAAAGGTGTCTGGAAATTTTTAGAACAGGATATTTTTCTTCGGTATACTTTGTATTAGTATCTCCTTCACTCCAGCGTTAACGAATTAATTCACCGAAACTTCGTTCTCAGTTGGATAATAGATTCTTTGCGTGAAAATTCATTTATGAAATGAAAATAGTTATGTGTGCACATGATGGATTACCGCAAGTGCATATCGCGAGCGTACTCTTATCTCAATAGAAAACAAAATAAACATAACTTCTCAATAGAAAATAAAATAAATACAACTTCTCTCTGTTAGTATTTGCGCATAAAAATTACAACTCATAATTATAGAATTAACCGGGCACTCATTTTAGGAAATGAATATAGTTTGCAGTACGACGTCTACACGAGGACAGTGTGGAACTACTTTTGACACAATTTATTTCGTCGTAGCGGTACAGATAGTAGCGTAAGTCCTTCCAAGTCAACTTAATTAAAAGAAATCAAAATTCCACCTGAACTCTACGAGGTAAATTGTTTGGAATAAATTAAATTAGCCGATTCTCAACGAATCTCAATTTTAGGAGAAAAAAAGAAAACCAACGTAACTAAGAATATCATGATGAAAATACGTTCCGAATTTAAAATAAATTCAATTTTCAATGCTTTGAAAAACAATAAATTTAGCAGTTAAATGTTTAAAGACTACTTTTGAATAAAGCGAGAATAAAACACTAACATTCAGAAGGCAGAAATAAAGCAAAAAACGTCTGAAAATCCGGTTCATGATCCGAAAATGAACTCAAAGCGACGCATCCGTAAGATTGCGTAGGTCACAGAAGGAAGTGCAGTGGTTAGTGAAGGAGAACATCAAATGCGCAGCTTCTTCTCACGCTAACGCACAATGGAGCGTCGGAGTTCAGCTCCAATAACGCACCTTAAGCAACATCGACGCGCATGCGCGGCCGAGCGTGCAACAATGCCTAGAAAAATCGTCTAATTTAAGCAACATAAGCGGAAATTTGAGGCAACTCGACAGGGTTGTGCGCTGTGCTACACAATCTCGCGTGTCTTCGACAGCAAAACTAGTACAACAATATGCCTGGCAATTGAGCAACGCAGGAGTGAAGTTTTGTGGTGCGGTGTACTTGTGTAGCGTGCATTATGGTGTCATGTTTGTGGCATCATCACGCTGTGGGCGCATAGTGTTCAAAATGTTTTGAAATTGCGCATTTTTCCTTGCGGAATGGAAGAAGAAAATTTTTCTTTGTTTTAGCTTCGGAACGTTTATGGTATCGTAACGCTGTGGGTGCTTGGTGAGTTTGAAGACTAAGAATATTATTTTTATGTTTCGGAGCTTTTTTTCTATACCTAATGAAAGAAGAAAATTTGACTTTGTTTCAGCTTCGAAATGTTCGTGGTATCATTACGCTGTGGAGGCTTAATGAGTTTGAAGAATAAGAAAATAATTTTGAATACGTGTCGTTTTCCCGAAGAATTGAAAAACGATTATTTGAAACTTTATTTAGCCGAGTAAAATTCGTGTTGAAAAAAATATCAGGCTTTCCGAGAGCATTTGGGGAGATAAATAAAAATCTTTTCATATTGTACGGCATTCTTCCATAAAAAATGATGAAAATTTGATATTTTGTTTGGGCCTCGCAAAATCTATGTATTTAAAAGGCATAGGTTGATAAAATCTGCGTATTTGAGAGCACCTGGCACCTGGCATTTTTCATTGCTCCAGTTTCTAGACACAGAATGTTATTCCGGCTGTGTTTTACAATGAACAATTTTTTTAACGTTCTAAACTGCGTACTAAATAGCGCATTCATCTTTTGGAACATCTATTCTGTGTTCAAAGAGGCTGAAACTTCTAATTTAATTTAAGCTTTCGCTAATGTTCCATTGTCTAAATGTTGCTAAAGCAGATCATCATAAAATTTGCTATCGTCACAAACCATATCTTTGATTAAAAGTTGAACATGAAAAAAGATAATGTTCCCTTCAATACTTTAATATTAACCAAGAAATTTCCCATTAAATTTTGCGCCTTTGAGTGTGAACAAGTTTTGACCAAAGGTGATTTTTTTTTCTTTATTAACGTCCCTTTATTTTTATTTCTTGGAACTCAACCAAAATTTCAGATAAATCTTTCATCTTATAATGAATAAATCCTCAATTAATCCTTCCAATAAATTTATCATCCCAATAAATCTTTCATCTTGAATCGCTGGCTGAAAATTTATGAAAAATTTCACAATTTAAAACTTGATTCACTCTTAACTTTTGGTGCAATGGCTGACAATTGAAAACGGATAACTTTGCCATTTAAAACATTTCCAAATTTATTGTTTACGCCCTGACTGCAGGGCTACTACAAAAGAAGCGGCACGGCGCCTGAGGAGCGAAAGGAGGGCGAGAAGGAAAAGGATTTCAAGGTAAGGAACGTGTGGGGATGTGTGTTGTGTGGGGATGTGTGTTGTGTGTGGGGATGTGTGTTGTGTGTGGGGATGTGTGTTGTGTGT
>JACJUY010003809.1:63254-80478 GCA_014220935.1 Platorchestia sp. MABIK | reverse complement strand
ACTACTTGTTTTATTTCTAATTCAAAATTAATTGTTCGCTGATCGCAGAAAAACAAACCTACAAACATCGGCATCTACGGATGCTTTATTTCCAATTGAAGCATGATACATATCACCTTTTACATTAGTTTTTCAAATGCCTTATAACTAACACCAGGACGCCATGACGCTTTCCCTCGGTCGAAGACCGGTACCCATTTCAGACACCTGGGTAGAGTGGGGTACTGTGCTTAGAATTTTTCTCCTATACCCAACAGAGAAAATCGCCAACAGCGCCGAGACGGAGCGTTCAATGATGGTCATAGTCCGTATTTTCAATTATGTTGTAACGAAATCAAAACTTCATTTTTCTTCATGTATTTAAAAAAAGAGATAGCTTTAAGTTGAAACGCAGAAGTGAATTACTTTCTAAATTTTAAATAGAACATCAGAAAATCTGAGTTGAGGTGAGAGCATTCAGAACGTTTTAGGCTTCCCAAGCACTCATTATTCCCCAAAATATTCATTCATTGTAACATAATTTTAAAATCAGAATGATAAAGATAGTTAATATTCTTTAAAAGGAACGAATAGCTGCAAAGAATTCTCATATGGATCGGCAAAAATTTAATGTGTGAAAATTTCAAGTGTAGTTTTAGTGATTCTGCGACTTCGTTTAGTTATCACGTCCATGCAAAAAATGGTAGTAAGAGATGCGGAAAAATAAATAAATAGCTTCAAGAAACAATCTACTTGATGATCTGTAATAAATTTATTATTTAAATTGATTTAATGGATGTCAGGTGGTATTTAGATACGCGGAGAGCAAGTAAGCCTGGCGAGACAGAATGCAGACAACTGAAAAAATTCTTATCAACCTCAAACCAACTGATAACATCGAAGAAGATTGTTGTGAGTCTCGGAGAGAAAAAATTCCCGCACTTGCTTTATGTCAACACAACTTGAAGGATTTTATGAGAATGATTTGATTCAAGTATGTGTAAATGTTTTATATCGAAGGTGAAGAGAAGTTTTCATCGAAAGAACTTTTTGTGAAGTTTTCTGAAGGGCTTCACTGAAAGATGATTAAGTGTCTCTGAATAGGAAGGGACTGGTAAAAGTCTGCGGTATTTCTGAGCAAAACAAGCTACTTTCTTCTCGTTCCTCTGTTTGTCAGAACACGACATCTCATAGCAAGACCAGAGAATGTTAAGAAATAATTTCTTTTAATTGCTGGACAAAAAGCGTTTTAAAAATCACTAAACATCAAACACTAATCCAGTACTTCGTCTGTGTTGAAATACCATCGCTAACGTTCTGGTGGAATAGTTATACATTCTAGCGTTCGCGAGCTACTTTTACCGTTTGTTATTTTAAAACGAACGTTATAAAATAAACGTTTAAAAATGAAACTGCAATTCCACATTTTCTGGCTAACAAACACAATAATTGGTGGGTCAGGTATGCACATTGCAGAAGGGGCTGTAATATGCTGCACCTACCGACCCCCCACTCTAACTTTTTCGCCGGAGCATCTATAATTTTAATCGCCCAAGTTCTGCCTCTACATACTTTGGACGACTAAAATCATAGCCGCTCCGGGCAAAAAGCTTGATTGTGAAGTTATTGCAATCAGTTGAACCGCACACCCACGCACGCTCACCTCTCGACTCAACGGTACGTGTCACGACGTCCTCTCGAGTCCACCGCACGCACGCACTCGTATCCCGAGGTGCACTTTCCGCGTCTCTTGTGCTTTCAGTAGGAGCGAGCCGCGGTACCGTGGTTGGAGCTGAACCTAAATAACACACTTTTCCTTTCGTTCTTGATCGCTTGCGGTGGCTCCAAACTTGTGGTGTATTGGTGGGCCTCAAAAATAGTTTTCGTCAACTCGTGGTACATTCTCAAAAATGGCTTACATCAACTTGAGGTACATTCTTAAAAATGTCTTCCATCAGCTCGTGGTACATTCTCAAAAAGGCTTCCATCAACTCGTGGTACATTTTTAAAAATGACTTTCATCAACTCGTAGTACATTCTCAAAAATGTCTTTCATTAAAGCTCCCCAGCCAGGTGACTCAGAGCACTCGCACTCCCAGGACAGTTCAGGTTCTCACCGTCCGCCATGCACATGCTCAGAGGTTTGCCCATTTCCACTAGTTGGTCACTCGTGAATCCCAGTTTTCCACGCGAGGTAAATGTGAAGAACATGCAGGATAGCGGCTTGGTCTGTTGCTGTCTCTTTGGAACAGAGAATTCATTCATCAACATAAGGAAGATATCTCCCATAAGAAAGAAATAAAGGAGGAAAAAGAATAACAAACCGTTCGTTTCCAGAAAAGTTGATAAAGAAGGAAAGGAAAATAACATAAAACCGTTTAGTTCCAAAAAGTTGATACACGAGATGTATTACAACACATTGAATTTTAAAAATTCCTCAGCATAAAGGTCTTTAATTGACAGACAAATCATGCGAGGCGAACTGTAGCCGTGTCCGGAGCTAATTTTGTTATTGAGAGAGACAGTCGCTTTTGATCAGTTAGAATCTCAAAAGTGCGACAATTACTAATAGAGAAATTTGTTCGAAAACAATATAAATATGATATCTTCACCAAGTGTTTCATTACGATTCCATTATTTCCATAAATACGATTTCATTGGTAATGTCTCATCGAATAGTTGTGTTAGCATGGCGTGAAAAAAAGAGTTGATCTTGGCTTTAATGTAACCTAATGATACCTTTGGTGTGTTCATTTATCTGTATATTTGTTTGGTGTCCACTTCTTCCGTGCGTCTGTGACGCTCCCAATGATGTTCAATGACCGTATCTGTGATACGAGTTTCATCAGTGCATAAGTACAACTTTTTTATCGCGGTTACTATTGGGATGGATATATTTGTCAGTCATCCACGTCTGGAAGTTTATTCAAAGAAAATATTGAATCCCGTCATTTTTGACGGGCCGTTTATATACACACACTAGTATTTTTGAAAATGCGAAGAAAACTGTCTAATCAAGGGGTCATACTTTGGGTATTTATATAATAAATGTGTATGTGCTCTCTGTTTATTGAATCCATAGTTTTTCTCAAAGACATGCGGTGAAGGAGATTCTCTGTATTTGCAGCTCGGGGACATGTAGATTCGCATTGAATAGTTAGGATTCTCGAGCTCTTCTCTAGAGCACATTTACAGAGCCTATTCAGCTCTAGTTATTGTCACGGGGTATGCATTTTTTAAAAAAATGTTTCAATAAATATTCTTCGATTATATTGTACGATTCTGAATTATTATATTGTCTTTCATGGTTATATTTTACGAGTCTGAAAGGCTGACTTTTTCCATACCTTTCCTCGAAGGAGAGTGACTGACATGTCAGTTGCCCCAACTCACTCTATCCTAATTGGACGCTTGCATTTCCCCTCTTCAATTTTTCTACGTGGAGCGATTTTCATTAAGACATATATTTCACCCTCTTTAATGACATGGAGACATGGAGTGATTTTCATTAAGACGTATACATTTCCCTCTCTTCGATTATCACTCGCCAGAGCTGATGGTGACGAACCACTTCTCAAATCCCAGCAGTATAATAACAGCGGCTATAAATGCATTGAATGTCTTCCTAGTTCGTGTCTCATGGCAGCTAAATGTCCTGGCCGCTCACCGGACACTTGATGCAAGAGCAGAGGCGGTGACCACGACGGTATACAGAATACCGTGGAGGCCGCTACCGTGGTGGCCGCCCAGCTCATCTGTATATATAGCCGGCCTCGTGACGTTGTATTCAGAACTCGCTCAGCGTCGTCAGTACGAGTGTGTGTCAAAATGGCTTCCTCTTCCAAGTTGGTAAGGGGCGGCCAAATAACTCGTGTAATCACAATGAATGAAGAATTAATTTTGAAATAACTCTGAATGAATTTTCAGTTTACTTCTGTGGGATGAAATTTAGAGTGAAGTATTTTGTTCATAGGAATAAATGTGAATAACTTTTAACTACTTTTTGTGCATTTATTGAAAAATTCTTCGCCTTATAACTTCGGAATTTTTTACTCATAAACATTACCTTTATAAATGTCACCGTTATTAGACGAGACCTGGCATCAGGTTGTTACAGACATCAGAGTGAGGAAGGAACCACCTCTCGTCAGTGAACTTCAAAAAAATCATCAGGGTTTGAATTCGACTAGAAATAGAATAAATTAAGATTATATCTCTCCATGCTTATTTAATATTTAAACGAACACCCGAGTTGAAATTTGTTTTCTACACAATAACACTCATGTTGCTTGCTGGTTGTACTACAAATACTCGAAGAGTAACGTGATACTTGCTCCAACAGACATTTGTAGGATTGTGACTTCAATATTTCTTCCATTATTTAAACCTAAAGAAGCTATTGTTTATTTTTCAATTCCCATAAGGAGTAATGCAGTATAGGAGCTCATTATTTACTTTTCCATTATTTTTCGTACCATCTTCTATGATATAAAATGTGTTCTGTTGTGTAAACTCAAGCTATATTGTACCAAGATTTCATCACTGATAAAGAAACTGAGATTCATACAGTTTAATTTTAGTTTCAAACTGTTGCTCAAATTTACTTCTTCCAAAGAATTCAGTTTCTTATACTGTAGATTGCCAAATATTCACAGCAGCTGGGTTTAGTTGTTAGTTTAACATTCTTTTCAATCCCCAATGAATGAACGTTGTTGAATTATAGAGATTATCACTTAATAAAGGATGGATTATTTGGATGTGATGGCTTCGAAAATCTTGGCAGTATGTACAATTTCTATCTTTTATTCAGGTATACCATTCTGGTCTCCAGTTCGCAGTCATTGGTGTCAATGGATTCACTTGTCTGAAAAGTGTCTACCGCCAGATGTTTTTGAGCATGGTATGTTCGATTTCTAATCTTCATTCAGGTATATCATTTTGCTTTCCAATTCACAGTCTTTGGTGTCAATGGATTCAATTGTCTAAAAAGTTTTTACCACCAGGCGTTTTTGAGTGTGGTGGCGATGTCGGTGGTGGTGCTGAGCAGCGTTGGGTCGACCCAGCAGTACGGGGCGCCACCAGCTCCGGCAGCTGGAGGCTATGGCGGAGTTGACGGAGGAGGCAGCGTGGACTCGCCGGTAAATCCGTTGCTGCATCAGTTATTCTTGCAAATGTTTCATTCGAGTCTAAAATGGTTTAATTTTTATCCCAATCGTAAAAATAATATAATTTGTTTCATCTCAATCGTAAAAGTAAAATAATTTGTTTTAAAATCTCAATCGTAAAAGTAGAATAATTTGTTTTGGTTTTATTTCAATTGTAATAGCCCTATGTCCCACCGCGAACTATGGTTTTGGGTAAATGAATATGTATGTTTTCATGTCTAAACAATGTTGTGATTTATTTTAGCTGATTCAATATCGTAACATCAACTTGAGAATACTTTTGATCAAATGTAGAACAATAAGGAAAAACTCGTACTACCTACCAGTTCGACCTTATATATAAATGAATGCTTATCTACAATTTTAAACTTATGAGATCGACGCTCTTTGGTCATTCGGTGCACCAGGCTGTGTGAATAATTAGTTGCTCGATGGTATGCATCACCAACGTCGCTTGTTTTGCTGAATTAGAATTTAGTTCACAGAGAGACTCCTGGAACTGAAGACGGCACACGAAGTGATACTGTTAGACTAATAAACTTATGACGTACTGGCTCTGTTTTGATAACAACGTTTCTGTAATAATTAAGGGAAAATGTCTGCTTTTGACATAATAAACATGTATGGGTAATTGCTAAATGAATTGGGAAAAAAGTGCTTTAACTTAATTTTGAGTCCCCTACCTAGATTGTTCCAAACTACCGACGAATTTTTTTCTCAAGAAAGTTTAAATGTTTTCAAGTCGGGACTCTTTTAAAGGTTCTCCTTGGTTCGTTACAGGCTCAGTATTCGTACGCCTACGAAAACGTTGACTCTGCATCCGGCAGTCAGTTCGGCCACGGAGAAGAGCGGAACCGCGACAACACTCAGGTGTGTTGTGTGGCCTCGATGACGAGTGGTTAGAGAGACTGATTTTGACCTCCAACGCTCGGGTTCGAGTCCCGCCTTACGGAACGTAGTTTTAAAGATATCTTGGGCTTAAATCATGATGGAAAAAGAAGTGTAAATAATGATGTGTGTGTGTTGAGGAATTTCAGTTACAAAGGCCTCGATAGTCTCCGGCCCTGTCCTGAAACGCTCAACCTCCACTAGGTGGTCAAACTCACCAAGTGAGCTCGACACGATAGGTAGAGTATAGTTACGTCGCTGGTGTTATCTCATGCTATTGCTTCCTCACACAGTCAAAAAGAAATATAGAAATATATTGTTAATAAAGGAGTTGATGTAACAGTGCTGTATTCAAACTACTTTAAAAAATACAGGCACTACTTTTTCAACTTTGATGGATTTTGAAACACCATTGACGGGGCGATGATGTTTACTTTTTGAGGTACTGTACATCGAGCAATGATTTTTCGGGTCCCATGCATGGCTAAGGTTTTCCTATTAAATGTGATTAATTTCCGTAGAATTTTCTTCGTTTTTAAGTTCCTCATTAATTTGCGATACCAACGAGCAACTGACCCGTTCAGATATATTCATTAGAACGATCACTGAGGAGTCCAGACGTGCAAGTCACAAGGTGGTCGCGTCTCCATGCAGGAGCTGTTCTGGTGTCTAAATCTGGGCCGGATTTTTGAACGATTTCCGCCGTTGTAACGGCACAGCTAGCCGTTAAAATTTCTTGTCTCTACTTGATTACGTTACCTGCTGTTATTCAATTAGAATTTACTAATTTTACCGTTTTAAAGTTTGAAAAAACTCGAACGTCAGTGTTTTAGGAAACCAGCTCGCTGAGTAGCCAGATCGAACGAGAAATTTTCGCAGCCTGCTGTACCGCTCAAACGACGTCCATATTATTGTAAGTCCGATGCTAGTGTGGCCTATGATCGGCCGTCTGCAAGCCCACTGCGACAACAGATGCATAATTACTATAATTATTTCAAATCCTCAGCAATAAACAAGTTATCAACGAGCGGTAGAGCGTGGTGTTCTCGCTAGAGATTGCTTGCAGGATAAATTCCTACGAAGCTTCTGGAAAACAGTGGTGATCCCTGGAACGTTTGAAACATTAACCTGCTATCCAGATCACATGCATATGTTGATAGACATTACTTTACAGTATGTTTTCCTCGCGTCTTTACTATTGTGTGTTCTGTCTCTTCTTCTACTAATAATGCTACTTCTACTACTTTCAATGCTTCTACTGATACTATTGTGTGTTGTGTCTCTGCTTCTACTAATAATCCTACTTCTGCTACTTTCAATGCTGCTACTGATACTATTGTGTGTTGTGTCTCTGCTTCTACTAATAATCCTATACTTCTGCTACTTCCACTACTGCTACTGTTACTTATGTGTGTTCGGTCTCTGCTTCTACTGCTACTACTGCTACTTCTACTACTGCTACTTCTACTACTACCAATAACAATACTACCACTACCACTACTCAGGGAGAGTACCGCGTGCTGCTGCCCGACGGCCGGACGCAGGTGGTGCGCTACACGGTCAACGGAGACGCGGGCTTCGTCGCCGACGTGTCTTATGAGGGCACCGCCAACGCTGGTGGCGGCGGCGGCGGTGGTGGTGGATATGCGGGTGCCGTTGGAGGTGGAAGTAGCGGCGGCGGTGGTGGTGGTGGTGGATATGCTGGGGCTGTTGGAGGTGGAAGTAGCGGCGGCGGTGGTGGTGCTGGTGGATATGCTGGGGCTGTTGGAGATGGAGGTGGTGCTGGTGATAATGGCGGTGTTGGAGGTGGAAGCGGCGGTGGTGGTGGGTATACAGGTGCCGTTGAAGGTGGAAGCAGCGGCATTGGTGCTGGTGGTGGAAATGGAGGTGCTGGTGGATTTGCAGGCCCCGTTGGAGGTGGAAGCAGCGGTGGTGGAGGTGGATATGCAGGCCCCGTTGGAGGTGGAAGCAGTGGAGGTGGTGGAGGATCCACCTTCGGCTACTGACCACCCCGAGTCCATCGTACCCTATAGGGTGACTTCACCACACAAGCTTCATGGATCTCCGACGCTCCTTCACTCTCCTCAGAGTGCACCAGTTATAGAAGCCCTCTCCAAATACTGCCTTTTTGTTTTTGTTTGTATATTTTTCTATGCGAAGCTGAATATCATTTTCCTATGCGAAGCTGAATATCATTTTCCTATGCGAAGCTGAGCGTCAGGTCATTGAACCTGTTTCTGGTTCCAGGCAATGAAACAGAATCTCGATAGCTGAGCCAGGAGTGTTGACGCTTTCGTAATCGTCTGCTTTTTATAATTGTATATTCTTGAAGTACATTTTGGAGAAACACACATAATGTTTGTATACATAATAAAATTGTTATCGTTGTTGTAATCCTTATTTCACCACCTTCTGAACCGTTCAGTACTGGAATTTACGCGTTTCTATTTCGAATAATATTCATTCTAGTACCAGTCGTTGAGACCGACTCAGGCATTGTTTGCTGGGAGAAAGTGTTGTGATATTTCAGATTAGGTAAATCTTCTCAAAATATCTCTGACAAATTTAAAAATGAAACTATGCTCAGTAAGACAGGAATTATTTTATTTTAAATAAGGTAATGATTTGCAAAGGAATTACGAAAGAAACCCGTTGATGATCACTTGACTGCAACACTGAGCAAGTGACATGAATTAAGGTGGTGAAAACGTACAAAAGTTAAACTGGAATTTCGTGAAAGTGAACAATTTCACTACAAAACTCTGATTCGATAAATGTGAGGATTTCTGTAGAAAACCGAGCTCCCGAAATAAAAAAGTGATGAGTCTCTTAGGCTCGCTATACTCCTTTATGAAACAAAATTGACGTACACTAAAATGGATTCAAGGTACACTGTGTGTAGGTCATATACTGTAGGGTTACACAAGTAATGCAGAGATGCATGCGTCAAGTGGCGGGTTTCGAATGTTGAGCATTTGTTCGAAAATGCTGCGCAGCTTACACCGGTGAATGCATTCACTTCTCTAAAATGTTGAGAATCGTCGCTTGTGTGCCAGGTGAGGTCCTACGTAGTGTTCAGCGGCGCTGGACGGAGGGATCAAAACTTTGCATGAATCATCTCTGGGGAGAAAGGAAAGCAATAAGCAGATACAGAAGTAGCGGAACCAGGGAGAGGGGCAAGGGGACCATAGCTCCCTCCCGAAATGTTGAGCTGGGAGCCAGTTTCAGTCGCCGTTTTAAGTAAATGAACAAAAAGATTGATGATAATTAATGTCCGGCACCCCCTCCGAAATTTTCGACTGGCTGCGCCACAGATACAATATCTGTACACACATTTACATGTTGAAGTATTCACGAAAACATGCGCTAACAAATATGTACGCCATTTTCCTATCAAAAAAGTATGATCTTTGTCCGATCGTTATGCATTTGATCCCCTTTAGATGAGTCAGCATGTAGCTGTTTCAGGTACTATGTGGGAACCTATGGCTACCTTACTCGTCATGTAACCTGGGAATGTCACCTGCACACGTTTCCTTTCCATAGAGTACTCTGTGGAAATAGTACAAAGTTTTAATATTCTGAACAAGAAGTTCTGAATTAAAATCTTGTGTTTGGAGAACAGTCTAAAACAATCGATGCCACGTGCATTGTGAATTACATTCTAATTTTTACACACCATCTTCGAGAATTAGAGAAGGTAATTAGAACCAGGACAAGAAAAATCTTCGCTCAGAAAGAAATATTTAATTTGTAGCTTTATAATTACGTTGGGGAAACGTTAACTTCACGGACAGTTCAACGAGGTAAAAAACTAAATTACATTAATTTTAAGAGTAAGACACTGTAAAAAGAGTAGAACGGTATAAAATTTGTAAGATTTGTGATTTGAACTGTTAATTTCGAGTAAAACTCAAAACAAAATATTTCTCAACATCAGCTTAACAAATCCTAGAATGAAAAAGTCGCAAAAATTGAACAGGTCGAAGTCTTACTCAGTCACAACGAAGTAATCCTGACGAGGTTTGAGCCTAGGAAATAAAATTTTTAATCTATAACATCACTCGAAGACAGCAACAAGGAATAGGAATCGCTCTACTACATGCAATGCAGCTGATGTATTCACATGAATTGCAACGAGTTATTGAAAAACTGCGCTGTCACGCACGCCGAGTTATAAAGTAAATGTAAGGTTATGCTGAAACTCACTGACATCTATGGAACTTGCATTATCGATGGAAAATAACCATTTTTGAAGGTGTAACTGCGATCGTTTTACCAGTTTTAAAGAAGATAAATCGCACTTTTATTCGAATAATTGATACTCGTGCCAGATATTAAGGGAATTGAAACAAGGTCATAATCAACCCAAAACACACGATATGCACCATCATTGACTGAAAGGCCTAAATAAGGTCTTTGCTTTAACAGCTGTGGTTTCCTCAGTTGATGAAGAACATAAATCGCTCTTTTCTTCAATAGACGTTGACTGAGAATCACTTTGGGCAGTTCCGTTTTCGTGCAGCGTTACTAACGGCTCTAGCACGCATGCGTCAGGAGATATGACTTGAGCAGGAACGGGTCTGTCCGTGTAAAAATTAGAAGGCGGAGAATCAAGAGCAAATAAGCTGTTGAATGCATGCGCTGGCTGAGACAGAGGAATTTGTGGAGCCGAGCAGCGGTCGACTGTGGCAGAAGGCATGTTCGGACTTATGGGAGTGCGGAGATAAGGAGTTTGAGGGAACGGATAGTACGGAAGTGACCCGTGTAGTGGGTACAGAGGGAGCCTCGCACTCGGTATTGCGTGTAGTGCCATTTGCGACAAGGGATGAGTTGGGTATGGGTTAGAAAGGCCCAAAAATAGGGGTCCAAGTGCGGTGTCAAAAATCGGCCAAGGGAAGGTCTGCTTCATGCGCTTGTCCTTCATTCGCCGGTTTTGAAACCAGACTTTGATTGTTGCTTCAGGGAGGCCTAATTCCTTTGCCAAGGCACACCGTCTTTGCCTAGACACATAATTTTCAACGCTGAATTCATTTTCTAGTGCACTCAGCTGCTCTTTAGAGAAAGCTGTGCGATACCTTCTTATGTCTCCCATGTCATGTGCAGGAGTCCTAGCTGCAGTATCTGTCGGGCTCACGGTACGGTCTTTTTTTAGAGGATTCTCGTTCAAGCTTGCGGAAGAGTTTACTTCTGAATGATCGCCCTCATTCCCTCTCCCTTCCCTAGTGCGCTTCCTATTATCAAGCACGCACTCTCCGTGCATCGTCATTCCTAAGTCAAACCTTTCATCTTCGCTGAGAGTATACGATGGAGAAAATGTCTGTGCGTGTTTACTGGCTGGGGAAGATCTCAGGTCGGCCTGAGCAGAGCGGTCGTGTGGACCAGGGTGGTCGAAGGTCTGAAGCTCGCCGAAATGAAGGCATTCTCGTCCGATGGGTTTAGCCTTATCTGTGGGAAAGGAATAAGTTTCAGTTCATTATGACAGTAAAGGGCCTCCTTTGTTACTAGTACAAATTTGAACAAGATTTCTATTCGACAGCATCGCCAGTCCCCAAATGTTGAAGTATTTTGTTTGATTTTCGCCGGAAAATGAAACTTAAGTATATTGCATCTATTTCTATCTCGATTTAAATCCCTCGCGTTTGTAGGTTATATTTAGCGCAGTAACGATCTAGAGCAAAGTGAAGTGTTTTCAGTGCTGTGAAAAACACATGAAAATATCTAAACTACAAAAATTTTGATCAACCACATGTATAATAACATAAAAACACACGCAAATTTACCAAAATTGGTCATAATCGTGTAAGTCAAATGAGCAAACAATTTAGATACGTGAGCCAAGAACTTCTACAGGAAAAAAACAAGTTGGGGAGTAAAGAGCTTTTTTTGGAGGTGAGGCGTGATATTTCATCGCCCAATGATGCATTTTTATTTTGACCCCTTATTCTCATGTTGCATTTTTATGTTGAAATCGAAGTCGTTGAAAATTTTCCCATGTTAGATTTTTATGTTGAAATCGAAGTCGTTACTTGATCTGTCGACCTTACTCGTTGAAGTATAGTCATGAGCTTGGAAACGGCATTCGAACTCACAAGACGTCGATGTCAATGAGCGCCACCACTTGACCTTTTGAAGGCGATGAGAAACCTTGTCTTCAGCTCGTACTTTGCATCACAGCTGGATCTATATTGGTCGCTCGGTCCTACGAGCCTCATGCACCATCAGAAGGCGAGTGGGGAGGCAAATGACTGGAGCAGTCTGGTCCAAATTATAACAACAATGTTAAATTGTGTTGATAAACTCAATATTAAAGCACGGATCCAAGTCTTTTACTGCTCCCCTCGCTTGGGCGAGTTAGGATTGGACGGTAAGTTGGGAGGCCAAATGGCAGAAGCAGTTTGGTCCAAAGAAGTTCACCGTCGTCAGGCCGGGACTTGCGTATGTTGGTGTGATGGCGTGAAGATACATAGTCGCTCATGTATTGCCTCTATGATGGCGGCCACATGGTGAATATAGGGATACACCCCTCCCTTAAAGTGAGGCTCTCGATATTTCGCTAAGGCCTCTACATAGGAGAGTGCATCCATGGCACCAGAATGTCAATTTCAGTGGAAACTACATTGAAGAAAGTAACTTTCGTTAAAATCTTGAACTTCACTTACACGGCTGTTGAAACGCTTTTCAACAAGACTGTTAGTTACCGCGTTATTTAGTAATTAGTCTTTTGCTCCCTCCAAATTCCATCAAGCAGGAAAACACTCCGGTGTTGCCAGCCTTCAGAGATGGTTTCAAACTTGCTGGTCTGTGTTTCTGTGAACTTAAATCCCGTTCCCACATAGGACTGAACAAAAGTTGTATTTTACTCATATTAAGTGCAAATTGAAGAATGTCGGTCTTGCAGATAGCTTCTCCTCTCGGCAAAGGCATGCACTGCCTTCCTTGGCTCATTTTCTTGCATTGACTTCAGCGCATTTGACATGGTTAAGACGGTGTCAAATCTTCGACCACGAGTTTTGCTTTATGGCATCGTTTCATGGTTGATTTTTAATTTGTTCATCAACTTACTCACATTTCCTTCCAGCCTGAAACGGAAGAAGTAGGAAATGCAGTCGGTAATCTTTCTGGCTGAGATTCCAAGACGAACTCTACATGCGTTTACATTCTAGAGTATTTAAAATTATTTCTGCCATCAATTCACAAAAATAAACTAGGGTTATCAAGCATTAGAATCTGAATATAACTGGATACTTTTGCTCATTTCCGAAAAAAACACTCTCGGCATTGGCTTGAACATAAATTTAGTTGTTTTTGCCGACGTACATTTGCAAAGCCGACACTCGAGGGTTCCACCTGCCTTCTCGGAAATTCTCAATTATTCTCACTCACCCTACATAATTCATACATAACCCTAAATTCATAATTGCTATCACTAACTATGAAAAGAAGTTCTATTTCACTATTGCATTTATTATATCGAAAGTTTACTCAATTGAAGAATAAATACGACGTCTCGAAAGACAATCCCAATACTGTGAGTGGAATCTCTTGTTCAGTGATGTCTGCGTGCAATGCAAAAGTGTTAAAGGTGCTCAGTAGCAGTCGCTGTTAATGGTTGCAGCGGCCGCCTTTCATCCCTTTTGTATCATGAGATGTTTACACTTGGGTGTGGGGAAAGCTGTTGAATTAATGGGGCTGTCGTGCGCTAACAGTGCAAGTTTCTGTGGCGGAGTTTGTGTTTTTGCTGCGTCTCGTATTAGACGCCATGATTGTCTCGCGATCTGCTAAAGCGCGTTTCTCAATGATGAGCTCTGAGCGTGTGAAAGGCCGACAGCGATTTGAGCGTCGCCACACACTCGGGTAAGTAAAAATCAGGCGATAAGAAGAGAACTCCTCGCAAAATACAATGAAAAAAACGCGATTCTCAGCTGAGAACGAGGCTTGATTTACGAGGTACTGTTAAGTGCGAGAGCGAGCGCCCCATAGCTCGAGCTCTATCAATGCTCTCGCCCCCGCTCTCCTCTTACAGTTTTTTGCGTCTCCGAGCAGAAGTTTGTGTGTCTTGAGTACATCGGGCAATTAGAGCTAGCGTTATCCCTGTAGGGGAAGCGCTGGCTTGTTGATCAAAAGCGGACGTGAGTGGCAAATATGACGGAGTGCAGTGAAGTGCTTCGCTCCAACCTTGTGCGATCATGTTTTTTTAAGAAAATAGGAAGTACTCAATGTTCTTAAAGATGGGATGACCGTGATATAAAGCCTTTCCCAAGTACGTTAAGAAAAATACGAAGCACTGAATGTTCTTGGAAGATAAGATGACCGAGGTATAAAGTGTAAAGGGATAATTCTAACATTAATCCCTCAATTAATTAATTAATATTAATCTACACCTCTGACGGATTATTCTGTCATTAATTCAGCTAATGAGAAATATAATTTTCTGTAAATGTAATTTAGACTGTGCGATGTTGAAGAAGTCATCATGAGCTCAAATGATGATGAAGTTCAAAAATATGTATACATATCGCGGTGTTCAATTTTCTAATCGGCGAGATGTATCTCCCACAAAGCTCAGAAGAAGAACTAGCTTTACAAAATTCAAGCACTGGCAAAATGAAACTTATTCGAACAAAGTTAAAATTTATACTCTCGATATTCACAATTTATATTAGATCTCTATGCACCACTGTTAGATTTGAGTGTCACACGGTGTGAGTCATTTCATGGATAAATTCAAAAAAAAATTCCCACAAAGAATAATTTCTACTGCATGCATTCAACTCGACAAGAAAACCTTCACAACTCGCAGGAAATTCCACTTTTTGTTGTCGAGAATTAGAGCACAGGACGGGCCCCTTAACCGGAGCACTAAATCCAATGCTAATGAGGCAGCTACACTTCTTGTTCATGGCCTCGTTCTGGGACACAATTATTATGTTACTTTCAATATTATTATTATTGAGTCAGGTATTTTAAAATTCTCTTATCCACAGCAAAGGCGACGTGAAGAGCGCGAAGAGAATGGAGCAAATTGGTGTAGACTACAGGAAACGGGGAGAGTGCGTTCTCATACAGGATACTCTACGCACAGGAAAATTAAGCAAGTTGGGAAGGAAGAAGACGAAATGACAAAGACAATGCAGGAGAAAAGGCATAGAAACAGGTAGAAGTAAAATGGGCACACGAAATAGAAGTCCTGAAGGTTTGTCTATAGTTGAGGTAACAGAACTGGCGTCCCCTGGAGGGAATATGTTCTGTTACCTCAGTTATGGATGGCCTTCGAACAAGGACTTTTATCTTTGTCTATCATGGGATGGACAAACGGAAATAAGCCAAACCTATTGCCTCTAGTCCTGAGGGACGCAATTATTCTAATTATCATGCAGAAGGCCTCAAGTTAGTTTAAAATCTCACACAAAAACGACACTTAAACTGAATACTCTAAGTTAACGAACTATTTCTTCACAATTTCTTACACATCTAAAATTTTTTTTTTTTTCAACTTCAGTTCGATTATGAACACGTTAACCTCCATGTGAGCCACCATGTACTGCTGCTGACCGATCGGCAGTGTCACATATTCAATTTTCATGAATACCATAATCAAAGGTAAATGAAGGCACGATCCAGTCAATGTTTTTAAAATTGCTCACTACAATTGACTTTAAATTTGAGCTGAATATTGCACTTTAGTTTAACCCTTCGCGGTTAACATGTTAGCATCCAAAGCTGCTAATTGAAAGGAGATTAAATCACTATCGCCAAGGAAATAAATGTTTTTAACTTAGAATTTGAAGCTGATGCTAAGCGCACGCGAGCGTGTACGATGTTAGGGCGAAACATTCACGTGTCTTGGGTATAGCGACAACCCGAGATGTAGCGATGTTAAGGCGATACATTCACGTGACTTGGGTATAGCGACAACCCGAGATGTTGCGATGTTAGGGCGAAACATTCACGTGACTTGGGTATAGCGACAACCCGAGATGTAGCGATGTTAGGGCGAAACATTCACGTGACCTGGGCATAGTGACAACGCGAGGATGGGCCACTTGGCGCATTTCTTTTACCTTATTATTTTCTCTTTAGATTTTCCATTTTTTTCTCTTCTCTCCTAAAACCTGTATTTTGTTCAATCTTCATTGTAGAGCCTGAGTTGTGTCTGCGGTGCCTCACTTGGTCAGGATGAGTGCAAATGATTTGAATAATTTTAGTGCTGCATTTTTGCGTTAATATATTAAAATTAGTGTCAGGTCAATGGTCATGTCACATCAACGGATGGGCTGCATTGGATTTGACACAATATGCATGAATTTAAAAAAAATGAAGCCGCGATTCATCGAAATTAAACTCAATCTAATTCATTTCAAAAATCATCAAAATTCCATTCAAGTCACTACCTCAATTGCCATAGGAAGAGAGAACTGGTTTTCTCACCATGAGATAAGATTACATCAACAGTAGGTTAGTTTGAGTCTCTCTAATACCAACAAAAGGGCTGGCATGAGGGGCAGGAGATACAGTAGATGCCGTTTATTTGACGCCTCGACCGCTGCAGGTAAAACAAGTTTAATATTCTATTCAAATTTAAAGTCAATTGTAGTAAGCAATGTTGAAAATACCTAACGTTAACTGGATCGTGTTTTCTTTAGTTTTGGTTAAGTATTTTTAAAATTTGAGTTTGTGACAAATGGTTGGTCAGCAGCCTAATGAAAACTTCCTTAGTGACCAAATGTGGCCCACGTCGCAGTCAAAGTGTTAAGATGGAATTAGAAAAACTGGGAGGCCATTTACTATGTTTATCCCCACATCCTGCGCATACAAACAGCAAAATTTAAAAAATTTATAATGAAGATAAAAAGTGCAAAAAAAGGAACAAGTGCTCATAAGAGGAGAGCCGTGAACCAGAAAGATGGTTCATTACAAGCAAGAATCGTTTTCTATTTCAGCAAATGAAAAACCTACCTAACATTCAGCTCGGGACCTCACATTTTCCCCTTAGGAGCGATAATTTCCCCTGCTACTAAAGTTGTATCGTTTGAGCAATCCCCTGCTCTGCTCACTCCCCTGCTCTGCTCACTCCCTTGCTCTGCTCACTCCCTTGCTCTGCTCACTCCCTTGCTCTGCTCACTCCCCTGCTCTGCTCACTCCCCTGCTCTGCTCACTCCCCTGCTCTGCTCACTCCCCTGCTCTGCTCA
>JACJUY010003809.1:48000-60799 GCA_014220935.1 Platorchestia sp. MABIK | reverse complement strand
GCTCTGCTCCACTCCCCTGCTCTGCTCACTCCCTTGCTCTGCTCCACTCCCCTGCTCTGCTCACTCCCCCGCAAAGTGTCCACTAAAGTTGTATCGTTTGAGAAAATCCCACCGAATGAAAATCACTGAGGCGTTAACAAGAACGAACCAAATGAGCGTATTCTATGTAGAGTTAATCATCTTTTAATTGCTGATGACCAAAGTCAGACGTATCATTTCCCGACTGAATAAGTACATAGAAGCCAGAAAGTAACTTTTATTTCACGATGGAATGAAAGCAAGCTAAAATGCACTCTGTGCAGCAGTTGGCGCATGAGCTTTCCGCAGCTTTTGACGCCGATAACGATCATTGGGGGGCAGTGGGATGGGGGGGCACTGCCCTCCCCTCCCCCAGTACGGGGGGCACTCAGCCGAGGCACGTTAATGCGTACCGACAGTAGGCAGTGCGGCCTGACGGACGAGGCACCTGCCACACTTTCGTGTCGCCCCGTCGCTGTGGGAGGCCAAAGTATCCGCCGCTCGGGAGGGAGGGGCGGCGATGTTCAGTTGACACGTCCACCGCGGTTGTTAACGGTTGGTTTGGTTGTAAGTTGCAGAATATGAAAACCGATATTTCGGCTCGAATACATTTTCATTGTTCCTAAACAGTATGGAAAATACAATTGTATGAGGACATTTCACCTTGTATGATGAGTTATTTTTTGAAAAGGTCGCGAAACAGGCGAAATTATCATTCATTAATACCGGAACGTGCAAGAGCATTTTACCTATTGGGACACATATGGCCCAACACGCGGGGAACGTGTTGAGCGTCTACGAATTATTTCGAACTTTGAGCGTGCTTTAACGTGGGATTGAAGATGGTTTGTGAATACTGTCATATATGATCTCTAATGAGTGCTTCTCAGGAGTACTTGTGTAGTGAGTTACTTACTTAGACTGATGGTTGTCACATTCGTTCCGTGCGAGTTGATTTTTGGAACTTTCTGTGGTGAGCAGCTACACTCGGAGGTTAGAATTTATCGAAGTCAAATTATGTGGTAACTGACGACTAGAATATAAATTATTTTCAATATACACCATTAAAAAATTTACATTGCGGTATGAGTTACTTTACGTTCAATGTGACTTTGAATGCGAGTTCACAGCCAATTTTAAATGATTGTAACGGTTGAGTTCTCAACTGCAAGTGTTGAAAATTGGTTCTCATCCAGTATTTCTTTAACGCGAACAGCTGTTATACTTTAAAAATTTACGCTGAATAAATTTGCATCGATTAAGGTGTAATTTTTTTGCGCGCAATTATTGAAATTTTTCCATTTTAAGCCAAATTGTGAGTTGATAAATACGGCATACGAGTACAATCCCCCATTATTTAATAATTAGTTAAATTTCCCGCACAATATCCGTAGACTTTTACGCTTGGAATACGCTTTACAGAAAGAAATTATTCATTCACACCGATAACGAAACAATCAGGTCTTTCTCCTGCCGGGAAACGGAACTGTCGTTGATTCAACGATTATTTATTTATTATTATTTAACGAAGTGTTGATTACTTAGCGTTGATTTTGAACTACAGGAACCGAACAATGAGTGAATCCATCCTACGTGTTACAGCAGAGTTGCGTTTGTGGGAAACACAAGAGAGTAACTCCTTCGCACGCGCAACTTGCGACGGGTTAAACTGAAGTTCAACATTCAACTCAAATTTAATGCCAAAAGTGATTAGCAATTTTATAAATACTAAGCATTAACAGGGCCCATTAAATACCATTAATTCAAAAAAATTGGTAGAATTTTTCGAACGACCACTGGGGGGTCGTTTCGTAGCAGGAAAATCGTAAGTACGACCCACCGGTGGGTCGAACCGCAGGCAACGTACGTGTTAAGTTTGACTTAATTGTAAAACTAACTTCTGAGGAAGTAATACTCTGTGGGAAAAAAAGGCTTCTTAAAAATTCGTTATTCTTATCCTAACGATTGACCTGAATTTGACCTCCTGTGAAGACATCGAGAAGGGAGATGTGAAGTGGATTTTGTGTAGCGACTGTTACAGAAGACGCTAATTGTAAAGCGTCGTACACATTAAAATCAAGTTCATGGCTTGCTTAGTTTCTTCGTGCCAGATAAAGGAAAATTTTCATCGTAATACACCAAAAAATCTGAGGTCGATTCCAGAAACACGTGATCAACTTTCATAAATTCGAAACTCTGCTTTGGTTGTCCTTGAAGACCACTTGATTTAGAAAGAATACAAAATGTAAAAGTTTAAACTTTGACTGCAAATATTAGGAGAGGGTTTAATAAGTTCGATAAGGTCCATAAAAACTAGAATAATTGTCACGAGGGACAAAATTTAAAAATCATCTCAAAGACCCATCTTACGAGTTGATGACATCGCGTGACGTTGCGTAGTGACAATATAGAGCAATGGAAATAAATAGTGACCTTAACGCAACATCGCCTTCAACTCCGTGACGCGAGTTAGATGTAATAGAAATTGCGGCAGTGTTGAGCATCGTGAGGCGAGCAGCTACAGTACGAGTCAATTTGGTGCCGCACGTGACATGTCACGGAAGGGGTCCGTCTGCGTCAAATATATATATATATAGTCACGAGTATATATATGTGTATATATTTCCTCGAATATATATACTCGTATATATACTCGCCCAACTCAGATGCGCAAACGCTGTTTTTCTTGCTTAACTCTTTAACATCTGCAGTTTTTACTACCGTTATCACAACCACCATTATAAACCCTTTAACGTCCGCATTTTCTACTCATATTATCTTTATCATCACCACCATCATTCACCCTTTAACGTCCGCATTTTGTACTCATATTATCTTTATCATCACCACCATCATTCACCCTTTAACGTCCGCATTTTGTACTCACACTACCGTCATCACAACCACCATCACTAAACTGGCACCGGCATCATGTAGTCACCGACACCACAACGAGGAAGTGACTGCCACTCGACCATGAACTTCGAAGAACACATCAGGGCACAAAATAGACAAGGAATGAAATATATTAAAGCTGATTTTGAAATCCACTTTGAGGGTAGAGGGTTAGCACTTTGATTGCAGAAGCTAAATCTGAAGATTAATATTCAACTCAAATTTAAAGTAATTAATTGTAGTGAGCAATGTTGAAAATGCCAAACATTAACTGGATCGGGTTTCCCTTTAGTTTTGATAAAGCATTTTTGAAAATGGAATTCGTGACTACTGGTTGGTCAGCAGCGTGATGAAAACTCCCTCAGTGACCACCGGTGGCTCACGCCGCAGTCAAAGTGTTAAATGCAGGGATCAGCTCACGAAAAAGCGAAATCAGCTTTATTACGGCATCATGCGCTCTTGTGAAGTAGTATTGCTGGCTCATGCATTCTATTTTTGTGAATGTGATTGGAAGATGGGAGAACTGGGAACCTTGTGAGAAAAGATACGACAGAGACCGTGACAGCAATTTTTGAAGATTGAACGTTCCGGCTCTTGACTCATCTTCACTAATAGGATCTGCGAAAATTTAATTAAAATGATTTCAATTGTTTTTAAAACTGAAAAGGAAAAAGTTGGTTCTAAATTAAACGAAATCGCAGTTCTTAAAGTAAATCAACTGGAAATGCTATATTACAGCTAGGTAGGGTAAAAGGCTAGGGTAAAAAAAAATTTAAAATTGAATACATAAATTTGTTTATGGAGAGGCTACTAGACACTCGTACTGAACATTCATAATATGTTTGTATGAAAAGTTCGGAGCAGAAATGATAACAATACCAGTTGGTAAGAAAACAGACGATGGACCTTTCCGAAAAATCTGGAAGTCACAAATCTGACCGCAAAACCCCGCTAGTCATACATAATTAAACTACTGCATTTGCTGTGGGAACAAATTGCGTGTTGTTGAGATTAGGTTTAATCTTGTGCATGAAAAAGAATGCTAATAATTTGAATTGCTTACAGTACTGACGTAGTCTATTTGAAGGCAGAATCAGGAATTTTAGAATTACATTCAAATTAAACGAATAAATCAAACGTGAATTTTTATGCGAGACGAAAATTTTTGATTTTAATTTTTCTATTAAAAGCTGCACAATGAACTCAGATTATTAGACTCCCTTTTTGTGCACGAGACAATACTTAATCTCAACGACTTGCGAAGTGCCCAGCCTTTCAACTAAGTTGTTTAAACGCTCGTGACTTTTTATTTCTTTCCAAATTTTTATATCATACTAACTACTGTCATACAATAAACAGAAATTTTATCAATTGAAATATCGTGATTCTAGTTTCAGATTTATTGCTGAAGATGTGTCGAGGCCCTAAACCGTTTGAATGTGATTCACAATTTCATTCGTAAAATTCGCCATTCGTCATTGTCACTGCCCTAACTGCTTGATTAAATTGCTTTGTCCAATCACAACAATCCAATAACTATTAGGAACCATTAGTTTACGTTCCCTTAGATCTAGCACAGGAGTTTTAAAATTAAAATAATTCATCTATGACCTAATCGAGCTTTTCATTAGATGAGTCAGTTTGAGGTCTGCTAATCTCCACAAAGTCGTTCCTTAGAGAGAAAGGAAGGAGACAACATATAGTATTTAATGTAGCAATGTCCCTACAACCTGCACAGAAAATTGCTGAAATAGATATGAGTTTATGAAACAAAACAAAACTTGAATAAGCAATTAATGAATGCAGAAAAGCGACGACAGTGACGCGAAAAAAGATTGTCTGTAGGTAACAAAACAATAACAAAAAATCATCCAATTCCAACAAAAGGGAGGCTAACATAACCTTCAGCTCAGGACCTCACATATTTCAAGTTCTACAGAACGGGTAGGACGACGTGAAGCCAAAATTTTTGCTTACTACGCCAAAAAAAATTTTGCCCAACAACTCAAACATCAAAGATTACAATTGTCACTCGTCAATTTAGGAAGAAACACTCGACAGTGATGATGACGTTACCAGGTAATATTCTTATATCTTAGTGTATGTATTTAGACAAATACAACACAAAAGCTGAAAATTATGAAGTTAGCACATGTACGTCTGAAATGGTCCTGATGAGTGAATTAACTCTTTGTCAAACAGGTGGCCTTGAAACACGTTGCCTTTTAACATGTTGACTACGTAGTGGCACAAATGTGTACCACTAGCAAATATTGCTCATGTACGAGTGACATTTCAATTATTTCACGACCTTTATCATAATAAGTTCTAGCGTACAAGGCAAAATAACGAGATACCATTATACTTTCCACACTCCTCAGAAAGGACAAAAAATATATTCAAGCAGGGAAGCCGGTTGTTCAACTCTACAACTCACAACATAACCTACCCAACATAATCAACACTTTATCAGGATTCTTCTCGTAGATTACCGATGTACCAAAATAATTTCGATGACATTTTTGCATCTTGAAAATACCGTCGATGTACCCTCACCTTCATCCCAGCCTGACGTAGGCGAGCAGTGGCCGCTTGAGCCGTTCAGCTGAGGTCGTGTGGGCGGGGCAGGCGAAGTGGTCAACCCTCCTGTGGACTCGTCCGCCGGACCAGCGAAGCTGTCTCCGGGCTCTGCAGAGGTGTATTGTTTCCTGTGTGACTCTGATTCCGATGGAGTCCTATTTCTGTACAACTCTGATTCGGCTGGTTGCCTACTTCTGGACAACTCTGATTCGACTGGTCGCCTACTTCTGGAAAGCTCTGATTCAACTGGTAGCCTACTTCTGGACAGCTCTGATTCGGCTGGTAGCCTACTTCTGGACAGCTCTGATTCGGCTGGAGTCCTATGTCTGGACAGTGGTTTGTCAGCGGAAACAAGCCCAGAGATGATGTGGTTGCCGAATTCCTCTCCGCTGTAAAGCATGTCGGGGCTGGAGTGACGAGCTGCGGTGCTGCTGTCTGGTGAGGCGTGGGGGAAGTAGCAGCCCGATGCCGGCAGTCTGGTCACTGCCAGCGGGTTTGTGTCCGCCGCCATGTGCTTCTGTTAATCCCCTTATTTTCGTTTTATAAGGTAATTTATCAAAACCCTTATTTAGGGTTTACAGGGTAATTTTTCATGAAATTAATTACTCTTGTTTAGGGTTTCACTGGGAAATTTATTAACGTGAAATTAATGGGGTGATTTATTATAATGAAATTAATGTAGCCATAGAGAAAACAACTTTAAGTGAAGATCAGTGAGAAAAGTAAATAGCACGTGAAACCTGAAAAACATTAGGTATTCTTACAATGAGATAACTTCCCTATATTCTTAGGATCCAATGTTCATATTCTTGAGCACGAGTGGAACACTCACTGTCGGCTCTTGAGTAGTACACATGTACATGCTTGGTCTATAGGACGAGAGAGAATTTTTGAATTTAGTGCTCTCAGCTCGTCGATACTGAGCCATTTTAAATTTTTTACTATTATTTTTATTATCGTACGAAGCTAAGAGTATATTGTGAAAAATTATGCTTTACTTCAAATAAGAAACTTTCTTATACGAAAATCAAAACACTTTCAGTTTGATTTTTTCGAATTTGTCGAAAACAATCGAAAAATAGCACAATATTTCTTTTCAATTTACGCGGTAACCACACACTACATTGTGAGTTTTTGAAAGAATACATCAATTTCCTTTACAAACACATCATGTCACACGAGAGCTAGAATCATGCCAGTCATGCAGGTCAACGTATTTTCTGCCTTAAGACAATATTTCACGTCCTTGAACACTAAATTAGTACAGCAAACGTGCGGAAAATAGGACCAGTGTAATCGCAGTTTTATCTAGAAAAAATACTGAAAATGCAAGCGGAAAAATGTGTATTTTCTAAGCAATACTTTGAAATTTGTTGGCAATGAACATGAGGATTATACAAAATGCATAAATGCTGTTAGGTAAATGAAGTACAACCCAGTTAAAAATCGCCGTCGATATCTGCATTGATATATCTGCACAGATTAACACTTTGACTGCAATTAATTAAACTGAAAATCAACATTCATCTCAATTTTAAAATAAATTGTTGTAAGTAATTTTGAAACTAGCAAATATTAACAAGATCATGACAACATTTGGCTTTAATTCAGTATTTAGGAAAATTGAGTTTGCATGTGACTACTGGTCGGTCGGCAGCATTATGACAATTCCCTCCGTGTCCACCGGTGGCGCACGTTGAGATCAAAGCGTCAAGGAACGCCTACACTACGCCGTTCAACATATAGTAACGCTCGCGGGAGGGCAGGTCACCGCAGCGCTTGAGACGGCGGTCGAGGCTGCAGTGCGGCTGCGCTATACTGCGCCGATGGCCTCACGACATTTGCGCTACAGGGAGCCTCCATTTCATTATGGACATTTTGCGCAGCCACTACGCTAAGCAGGCGCTGCTAGCCTCGTAAATATTGCGCTGATTTGGTGCCACCTGCACCGATGTAACGATGGCGGTATTAAAGCTGTTTGTTAAAACTGTACCCTATAAGGGAAGGAAGCTGGTGCTGTGTGTAGATGTGCTAAGTTACTGACGACATAGGTGCATTAATTAGGATGCGGGCTCTACTGCAGTATATATATAATGCTTTAGACACATTCATTTGAGGGTAGATTATGAATTCAAATTTAAATATACTGAAGAACGCCTCAGCAGTGTAATCTAAGCTGATTTAAATTCCCATTATTTTGATAAGTTTTAATTCATTGTAACTTTTTAAACTATGTTAAAAAATAATAGCCAATGGGTTAAAGAAATAATTCGATTCGCATATGTACCACCGATTTAACAAGAAAAATGCATCACAAATTATAAAAAAATATTATCACGCAACTTCCACGGGTAGAAAAGTTTACCTTAAGAGATTTACACGATTTTTTTTAGGAAAAGTTTTTCTATGCCATAAAAATGATTTACACCAATTAACTTTTAACTTAATGAAGAGTATATTTTACTACTGCTTGAAAGTGTAACAGCAGAGAGCGCTGTGTAAGGCATGACAATTAGAGGGTAAAAATTGCCATGTATAAAATTGATCATAATGATGGAGGCTCTATAGTGAATTCTCGCTCCTCAGTTTATCTCCTAAACAGCCTGGATCATCACACAGAAAATGATACTTTTGACGTTCTTACTTTGTGACAAAAACTTTTGCCGAGACATTACTCCGCTGTAAAGCAATATACGACAGAGTGAAGATTAGATTTTCAATTAGTTTATTAAGCCTCCCTAACCACAACAAAAATATTCCAAGTTTTGAGAAGGAGGTAGGCACCAATAAGTAAAGAGTTGAAGGAATAGGGAATCTACGCACAAGGTATTTTCCCTCACAATATCACCTGTGCGTAGAAACCGGAAGAGTAAGGAAATTTGTAAAAGAATGTAAAAGTTGAAAGAGAATGCAATAGGTGCTGAAAAAAGAACAGCGACGAACCGAAAAATATGATGCGCAATGAAACAGAAATCCTGTTCAATTTTAATGTGAGGAAGATCTACCTAACCATCAGGTTGGGACCCCACATTTCCCCCAGGGAGCGCTAATTCCCAATTAGATCTGATAGCTGTGTCTCCTTGAGGGGACAATGAAATATACTCTTGAAATATAGAGCTATTTCCAGGCAATCACTTGGAATTTATAACTTGGAACACAGAGTGACACAGCATTAAATATTGCGTCGCAAAACTTAGGTTAATTCTATGCACGTCACCCTAATTTCATTGCAAATAAATTGATATACGATCGACGCACCCCGGCTCTCTGATGATCACGCCACGAGTATTCATGAAGAACTTTCTAATTGAACACGAATTTCTTTAACGATATTCTGAATTCATGAAAGGATGAGAACATAAATAAAAATTAAAACCTATGGATTTTAACTACGATGATGGTTATAAAGAAGAAAAATCTTTGCGATCGAGAAAATCTGGACAAAAATATCCAAAATATCTAGACCTAATTCCCGCTCGTGTGAGCCTGTTTCAGTTACTGCGTTGTTGGTATTTAGGAAGACTGGCAAACTAAAGATACGAAGTTTTATAACACTTTGAATGCGGTAGGTAAAACTGAAGTTTTATATTCAACTCAAATTTAAAGTCAATTGTTGCAAGCAATGTTGAAAATTGCAAACATTAACTGGATCGTGACACCATTTAATTTTGATTTAGTACTTATGAAAATTGAGTCCGGTACTACTGGTCGGTCAGCAGCAATATAAAAACTCCCTCAGTGACCACCGGTGTGTCACGTCGCAGTCGAAGCGTTACGTTACAAGACGCGTTAACGTGGAAGCATGCAGGGTCTTACAGTCAAGAACCACCTCGAACAAAAGTGCCTAAGGAAAATAATTCTATAGAGTAACTCTTCAAAGCAAGATAACGGGTTCGTCGGAATTTATAACATGTTAAGTGCGACGAGTTAAACGGAAGTTCAATTTTCAACTCCAATTTGAGTTAATTTTAGAGATCAATTTTGAACTTAACGAACATTAAACAGGTCGCGCCTTCGTTTAGTTTTCATTAAGCATTTATCGAAATTGAGTATAGTGACTGCTGGTCGGTCAGCAGCGTGACCACCGGTGGGTCACGTCGCACTTAAAGTGTTGAGTATATGTTGCGTACTCCCACAATTTAAGAGCAGAGAAGGCCAGGTTACAATTACGGTTTTCCAAACTCCTAAGCTTTACCTCACACGATCCAGAGTGACGCGTACAGCCAGTGGTCCGATATGTATATGTTTCTAACATCTTGATCTGGTATTTGATGGGAAAACTTTTGTTAACTATATGGATGTTTAATTTTCTTGCGTTGGATTATTATAAGTCCCTGAAATGTTGCAACAAAGCCTGAACATGGGTGATTACCCTTTGTTCGAGGTTGTAAAAATGTTGTGTGCATATACCCTACTCTGAGGGTAGGTAGAATTCTTAATTCAGTCAGCTCGAAAGAGATGATATTTCGTTTAAAATATTTATCTTGGTTTGGAAGAAAACTCACCAATGTAGTTCATGTAGCGTGCGAGCCCTTACGAATGAGGTATTTAACTTCATCTACAGTTTTCAACACATATACTTTTTTCAACTGGTATGAGTCTAGTCTACAATTCAAGTTCTGCAATTCTTAAACCTTTCATATGCCTTTATACCTAAGCAAAAGTAAAAGTAATTTGTGTCAATAAGGTCTTTTGCATGGTAAAAATTTATCCTGGAATAAAAATGCGACTGATCTGTGGTTCACAGCTGTTAAGTTCAGGTGTGCAGTCATGGGGACAACGAGCATCGTAACACTATATATAGAACACCAAAATGGCCGACTGGCACCTTGATCAGAGACCCTGTTAAAATATTACCCTGTGTTGGAAAAAATAGCACCAAAGCAGAAATGTTGGAAGTAAAATGCCAAGTGGAAAATAATACTCCTTGACTCTTATTAAACTTCTCTACGAAGTTACTAACACTATTACAATGCTGTAGAGGTAACTTGTAAAACTCCTCAAAGTTTTGAAAATTTTGACTAAGGATTAACATAGAATTACGTGAACGTAAAAGATCTACTCGGTCTTGTGTTTTAGGGTTAAGGAGAGTAGGAAATGTAGGATGCAGAGACCGTAATGTTTACTGACGAATAATTCCTCGTAAAATATTCAAAATAGAAGAGGCATTCATCAAAAAAATGCACTTCCCTCCTGGTCACCTTCCTAGTAAATCTCCGGAAGCTCACGCCTCATTAATAAATTTCAAACAAGATAGAGCATTTCGGCAGCAGATTCTGTTGAAGACGCCACTGTCGAACGAAACGTCGATCATTTCCTCATATATTGTGATAGTTGATAACATGTGGCACAAAGCGTTTAACTTTGCGTAATTATAGCGGCCGCTACAGGCTGCTACTGACGACACTCACACGTGAAATTTCATTCAGTGCCAAAATTTGGGTTCTTCGTAAAACATTCCAGTCTGTGGTTAACCTACATTAACTCATCTTTCAAAAGATTTGGAGCAAGGAGGGAAAATTCTTAAGGCAGAAAAATTGAAGGAAACAGATTATCTTATAAAACACCTTGAAAGTACGTCCTTTGAAAAAAACACACTAGCCGTAGCTGTGGACCTGATTTAAGTCCAAAACTTAGGTATTACCATATAGATATCATTGCTCTGTTCATGTGGTGCAACAAGTAACTCATTTGACAGTACTTTCTCTCACACACAGAGTGCTTTCAAAGTGTTAAAAATGAGCAGTCTCGGCTCGCAGCGCCCACCCACACCTCACTGTACACACCAGTCCGCGGCACGGTCTGGCAGCGGATGCGGTGCCCCACTGATGGCATCACGAAGGCGGAGCAGCACTACTCGTCCCGCCTCTTCGCCTCAGAGAAACTCGCTATTGGAGGAACAGAGTAATAGTGTTTTGCGTGGGAGAAGACAGACCTTATGAGTTTTACAGGCGAGCGCTAGAGAGTGGTTTGTAAACAATACGATAGTGAGCATGATTTGGGAGCGTCTTTTGCACCCCGACATGAAACGACCATTCTATTTTGCTGACATTATGAGGCGTTTTGGTGCGGGAGCGACCGTGCAGATAGCAAAGCCTCAACTCTGTATGCAAACTACGCGCTAACAGAGCGAGAGGATCTGCTGCTGCAGCTGTTGCCCGTCTCTGCAGGAGCCATAGACTTATATGACCATTGACGATCGTGACTTTAACATGAAATAATTTACCTCTAATTTATCTGAACACGATCCCGTAACATTAACATTAAATAATCTACAGCAACTCTACTTTAGGAACTGCACACGTCACGCGTTTTTTCATTTATGGTCCAGTTGTTACGGAACTTGCACATTAGGTGTAAAATACATTTTAAAACACATTTTATTCAGGGTATTTTTTAGATTCTTTTGATATTATTCGAGAAAAAGGTGATTTCACGCCGCGCGCTTTCAGTTCATGTATGTCTATAGTGCACAATGCGGACGTTCCATTTTATCGTTCCAATCCAAGGTATGTTTCTAGGTTAAGTTAGGTTAGGTTACGTTAGCTTAGGTTAGGGTTGATTGTCACCTTTCAAAAGATACTACTTTTACCTATACTTTCTCACTTTATTTTTATTTTTTTGGCAGGCATTCTAACGTGCGTTTTTTTATTTAAGGTTCAATTGTTATGAAACTTGCACAGTATGTGTGAAATTGAATTTAGAACACATTTTATTCAAGGTATTTTTTCGATTTTCTACGTATCTTTTTTATAAAATCGTGGCGTTCTTCAAAGTAAAGAATTGCCTAACTTACCTTAAATATATCTGAACACGATTCCGTGAGATCAGGTCTCGTGATATCAATAAATTATAAAGAATAACTTGCTCTGAGAACACTTTTGGCCATTGTGTTTGTCACGTCAACGTCAAGATTTTCGCATTAATGCAGGAGGTAAAGAACATGAGAACATTTCGCATTAATGCAGGAGATGAAGAACATGAGAACATTTATAACTTGTGTGTTTTTCGCCTAATTAACGTGAGCTAGTAATTTTTGAGGGTCGAATTGGGTGCTGCTAGCGTGAGGTCTACCACGCCATAGCATGAGATCTACCTCTAGCTTGTACTATAGTGTGAGGTCTACCGCGCCATTGCATGAGATCTACCTCTAGCTAGTACTATAGTGTGAGGTCTACCACGCCATAGCATGAGATCTACCTCTAGCTAGTACTATAGTGTGAGGTCTACCACGCCATAGCATGAGATCTACCTCTAGCTAGTACTATAGTGTGAGGTCTACCGCGCCATAGCATGAGATCTACCT
>JACJUY010003809.1:10214-45817 GCA_014220935.1 Platorchestia sp. MABIK | reverse complement strand
ATGGAAGCCCCCCTCTATTCCCGAAATGTTGAGCTGGGGGCCAGTTTCAGTCGCCGTTTTAAGAAAAAGAATAATTTGACTGCTGATAATTAATGTCTGCTCTCCCCCCCAGAAATTATTTGTCGGGGATCCTGGCTGCCCCCTGACTGCGCCGCTGTGCGTTGAGGAGAGGTGCGTACACAACATCTGCCCCTAACATCAAAACGCTAATTGTTTGCATATAATCCTGCGTTAGTAACTTGAAGCGTCAAATATGGTCTGTCATTTGAGGTTAGCTCGGCTCAGTAGAAAAGTATTTACTGTATTCGTCTGAAAAATGAATTCCATTTTTGTCTCAGCAGATGTTCAGCCTAATCATGCCTTGTAGAAATGGTCGAGCAGAAGCGTTCGTTGCAGATGCGTCGATACGTTTCAAGGAGTTGGGGATCTCTCGATCATGCATTTTTTCTGGCATGCAAAAGATCTGTTTGTGTGTAGCCATGGTTATGTATTTGCCAGCCCGGTGTACTCAAGTAAGGAGCAACAAAGTGTACGTGTTTCGTGCATTCGTTTTTTATTCAGCTAATTAAACATATGGAACGAAGTCATGGAAAGGATTTTTCATTTTTCCATTCATTTGGCCATTGAGTTTTTGGAATCACTTTAAAACCATTACAATCTAGAAGTCTCTATGAGTGAAATTAAATGCCAGTAAAATTAGATGTTGTAGCAGTGAAATATTTGAATTAAATCTGATGAAATCTATTTTCTTCAAGCCGACTCTGAACAACTCGAAAATGGTCGCTCAAATCAACATACAAGAGAATACAATTACAAGAATAACTAATTTTTACTAATTGAGAATGGGATCGGGAAAGATCTTAAACAATAAAGAGCATGTTTCATGCATCTGTACCTAAGCAACTATAAAATAAGTATCTCCTCTAGAGTAAAAAGTATATTACCAGAAGAAGCCTAAAAATACTTCATCAGACGCTCATTTGCTGTGTACGTTTAAAAACCTCAGAGCAATTATAAAATGACAGTGCAATGCCTACGCGAATAATTTATTGAAAGCATTTATTAATTTAAGTACTTAAATAATTTATTTTTATACGTTATTTCATGTATAAAACGTTGACTGACGGTCGAGGGCAGCAAAAATCTTGAAAATAATTATTTGCACAAACTGGCCCCATCATGGTCATTTATATATATCGCGCAAAGCAGTTGTAAATCAATACTTTCTTATTAATCAAAAGCACGATCTCAGCCCAGTATTCTCTTCATTGGAATCAACATTTGGATTTTGATTCCTACGAAACTTGTGAAAACGGTCATGCAAAGCTTGTATATCTGATAAAATCAAAGTAATAATGGCACTAATTAGTTGAATAAGATGTCTCCTATTGATGCATTCAAATCAATACGGTAATTGAGCATGGCACAAATGGATCTTAAGTCTTTTACAGAGTGTGCTATTTTCATCTAGCTCATATAAACTATTGTTGCTAACTTAAGGATCAAATTTAGTACGAATTTAATAACTGATCAACCTAGTGTGCAAGTAGGCTTAGTGTGTTAGGTTGAACATAATTATTCACCACATACCTACATGGTACGTCGCGTTGATGATAGGGTACTCATATAAGTACCTAAACTTATTCGATCAACAATTGTCAGAATCTTCAAATGTGTTCAGTGTTACAGCGTTAAGAAACAATTTAATTGATGAATTACTTGTTGTAAATGAATGAATTAAAATTTACATCATTTTAATAATCAGAAAAATTAGTCCCAAAAAGAATTAATAGGCATAAAAATGTAACAGACATTTTCAGTGCCCTTTCTTGTCGGAAGCCAGTCGTACAAATTTAAAGCTGTTACTACACGAAAAACGTACACAAATGTTCTCCCCTGTTCAAAAAGTAAAATATTACAAACTTTAAAATATTATCTCACAGAATTGCATAAGATTTCTTGGTGTGTGTCCGTGACAGGACACAAAAGTTTCACGTTCTTTGCACATCTCAAAAAATTGAAGTGTAAATCTTATTGTATCACATTTATTACTCTCGAATTCATAAAGACGATTTCATGCACCATTCCTGTGCTTAAAAAGTATTCAATCTTACTTCTGATCATTTTATCGCATTATTTCCTCTGGAATTCATAAAAGAGATTTCATACACCATTCCTGTGCTTGAAACGTATTCAATACTTCTGATACTTCTGATCATTTTATCGCATTATTTCCTCTGGAATTCATAAAGGAGATTTCATACACCATTCCTGTGCTTGAAACGTATTCCTACATCTGATGTGAGCATGTATGGGCGTTCATGCGTGCGGGAAAACTCACACTCTCACACTTACAAGATCTTACAAGTTTGTGCCGTCAAAACAAATGAGATAAAAGGAGTGGAAGAGTGTGGGTCAGTGCTTGCGAGTCGTACAAAGGTTGGTATGAGCGGTCGTCTGCAAATAGATGGCGTCCACACCTCGGTGTTGGTGGAGCTGTATATGTGGAGAAAGACATCCCTGTGTGATGGTGTCATTATCGGCATGACATACTCATGAATGACCGGCACAAAAACTTCCTAATGGATACTGACGACAAACCTCTGTCGCTTATTTGGGCTAGCAGATTTAGCGGCTTTACGTCCCACTTTACCTGAGCTCTTAAATTTAGCGGGTTTTCCGCTAGCGCGCACTGAGTTGACAGCGGCTCTTGGAACTTCGTGAGATCCGAGCGCTTAATTCAAGACGAAAGACACTCTAACGAACTTTATCTTCACGAAATTTTAGGCTGAAATACGATCGATAAATCTACTTTACGTGGCTGGCAATTTTGAGTTTTCTCAACATGCATCGCAGGAAGAGGCGGGTTTCAAAATGGTTGTATGTATATAGGACTGTAAGAAAGGCTAAATTAAATAATAGAATTGAAATATTGTATACTAAAAACATTTATTGTATGTATTTCGTAGTAATTACCCGAATAAATAAAAAATGTTTAGAAATCGGATAAAGAAATGTATTACAGTGTTTTAACGATTGCGCCAAAGAATAGTAAATGAAACAATAAACGTAAAACAATGTAATTTTTGCTTACATAACAAAGTACAATATCCTTTCAGGGTGATTAAAATGCATCTCAAAGCAAATTTTTTTAACCTCTAATAAAATAAACACGTAAATAACTGGTTGTAGAGACGCGTACAAAACCACCAAAGTTATAACTGACCAACCAGCTACAATGATGTCCTTGACTCGCCCAAGTGGCATATTTCCATACAACTCACGCCGTTGTAGCGGGACAGACGGCAGCGAAAGTCTCCCGTTCTCTTGCATAAGTATACTAAGCGTAGCTGTTCCCGCCAAGTTTTATTCTTTATCGCATTTACTTAAAACAACACGCGAAGATGTAAGATTATTCAGACGCACGACGTACGACGGAGAGAGGAAAGTTTAGCTTACACGAGAGTTGCCTAGAAGTTGTTGCTAACAATCTATACAAAATCCCAGTTCTCGGTAGCGAGCGTAGGAAATTTAGGAGAATTTGCGGAATTGTCGCGATGCAAATTGTAGACTTCAGGACCAGACTCCACTGATGCCCAGAAGTCTACACGCCGGAGAATCAATGAAGAACTTCACGCAAAGGCAAACTCGGGTCGCAGCCCTCAGCCCCGAATGACACCTCGAGCGATATGAGGTACGTACGTAAGAAGGCCTGCGGACCGCAGCCTAATTTTCGTTATCGGTAATTGTTTTATAACCTAATGAGGTCTAAAGAGCAGTTCTCTGTCCTGGTTATCTACGATCTGTAGCTCTCTTCTACGGGCATTCCATCAGCGCTGTGCGCTAGCAAGCCCTCTACTACTGCTATTACTGCTATACCACCACTACTACTACTACTATTAATACTATACTACAACCTACTACTAATACTTCTACCTACTACTACTACCTACTACTGCTACCTACTACTACCTTCTACTGCAACCTACTACTACTACTAACACTGCTACTACTACTCAGCACTGTGACGTAAATGAGTTTCTGCTTCATAAATTAGCTTCATGCCTACCCACTGCTAAATAATTTATTTAGCGTATTTATTTTTCGAATGTGCTGGTATGAGAAGTGAAATTAGTAGACATATTGGGATGTCAAGCTAGAGCAATGATACACTTCCATCCTGTGAGGTTTGAACGATAAGAAAACTCCGCCTCCTAGTCGCTTGAAATCACAGAAAATATGATATAGCGTTTGTTCATTGATTCAGTGAATACTCTCATAAAAATTTTATCCATTCTCGAAGTGTCTCCTTAGAATGTGTTGGTCCGCTAAAATTAAAGTTACGTCTCTTTACCCTCCTTGCATGATGATGAGATTAGGAATCTCGAAACGTTAGCTGGTAAACAAGATGTTTTTCGTGTGTGTTCATTTTTACAGTGCAAATTAGAGTTTATACGACAAACATAAGCGTGAAAAGCAAACACTACAAAGTTTAAGAGAATGCCACGCTGAGACTACAACATGACCTCGCTATACGCTCATACATACGAGTGTCTTGCTGTTTACGTAATCCTTTATCGTTATGTAGAAGCTCTCACGGCAGTCGGAGGGATCGCATTTGAAGGTGAAGGCAGCAAACAATTGGAACATCATGCGAGTGATTTGTGCAGAATGTTTGAATTTGAAAGCAGAAAGCTAGAAAATCAACGCATAAAAGTACCACCACCCATCATCACTCCTCATGTCGGTTCTGACGAGTCCGACACCTTGATTAGCTTCTATTAATAAAGTGCGGCGAACTGCTCGAGCCTTCAGAAATATGTGCAGGCAGGCGTAGAGTATAAGGATTGGCTTTAAGTCTCGGATAATGATGATGATCTTTACCGGGGTACAGTTATGATCTAAATCATTTAAAACATTGCACTTTCTTTGATCATGGAAGGGCTTCATGAAAATTCTGTCTCGGATTCTAGGGATAAACAAACAGCCCAAAAAACCTTAAAACGACAAGAACACGTTAGGTGTTGCTTTTGTGTAGTTCAACCAATAGGCGATTAACAAGCTTCAGTTTCTATAGCTCCCGTATTGACCGTGCTCACAGGATGACCATACTCTATTCATCACTGACTGTGTCGTTCCAGACAATATATTTTTTGCACCCTCTGCAGTGCCGCGCTCGCTACAATGGGCATTACAATCAATCAATCGCTACAATCCCAATACAGAAGGTGGGAGGGATAGCCTGCCTTATTGCAGCTAATTAGTCGCAACAGTTTTCTCTATTTAGCGGCCCACTAATTCGTTTTTGTCCGCCAAATCATCTCCTGTTTATCCCCTCCTTCGTTCGCGTCCGCGACACCTCCATTGCAACTACTGGATAGAAGAAGAATGCTTTATTCCAATCAATCAAGCCTGATACATATTAATTTGTACATTGGTTTTTCAAATGCCTTATAACTAATACCAAGACGCAATGACGGTTACCCCCATCAAGCCGGTACCCATTTCCGACACCTGGGTGGAGTGGGGAACAGTGGCTGAGTTCTCCCTTTTCCCAACGGTAAGAAATCACCAAGCTGCACTACCGGGGTTCGAACTGCCGACACCTTCCTGCGAAGGGCGCGCTCTTAACCACTCGGCCGCGGTGACCACGAAGCGCATGAAGCCTGTTGTTGCGCACGCGCAGCTGCGCTCGCTAATCCATTGCGCTCGATACGTTAGTCTGAATTTAGGTAACAAGCGCATCTTCTCCAATTCAAAACTATTTAATTATTTTATTGAAAAAAGATATTTAAGCTAAGTTTAATGGCGTCAAACATCTTTCTCTAATAAAAATTGTCTCGGTAAATTTAAAAATAATCATTTTAGTAAGGAATGGAATCAATGTTTGCTACGATCTTTCACTGTTATGGTAATATGCATTGTGTCAAAATTGTTATATTCAAAACGCTAGTGGGACGATTAGATCATAGAAACTATAAATGCTCAAGTTAAGCCATTTTAAATTTCCTCATTTCCAATTGAATTATTTTAGCTAAGTAATTGTTTTAGACTGCTGGAGTTCAATTTTCGACGCGGCCACAACAATCTTTAAAAAAAAATTTTCATCCAAAGCCATTTTTGTATTATCTTATCGTACCTATGACACGTGATGTGAATTTGAATGCTAAACACATATTCAAACACAAACGCTTTCAAGTTCAAACGAAGAATGCTTCCAAGGTCAAACGTAGAACGTTTGACACCTGGCGGTTTGTTCAGAGCTGACAAGGGCATTCCCGTGAAGACAAATGCAGACCAAACACGACGACCAAACGAGGCCGGCAACACTAATACAATGACACTAATGAGCGAGTGCTTATTGTGATGATATCCAGAACCATAAATATCAGGTGGAGCTCCGTGCCTTAATTCACCGAATGTTGGCTGGATGAACGCCGCACGCTGACAACGTCTCCAGCCGATGTCTATATTCAACTGGCGATTTTTCCATGCCATTATACTGTCAATGTGTCCTAATCAATGGTTTATTTTCATGTTTCACTACGGTCAGCTCGCAGCCGATGTCCATATTCAACTGGCGATTTTTCCATGCCATTATACTGTCAATGTGTTCTAATCAATGGTTTATATCCATGTTTCAGTACGGTCAGCTCGCAGCCGATGTTTAAACACCGATTCCAATGCCCTGGTGCTCATCGCTGAGGTTTCGATGTTAACGTATGACGCCGAAGTTCACCTCCTGTGTGTAGTAAAAGCTAGGATGGTATCATTTTACTACAGTAAAATGAGTAAACTGATCAAATCAGTGTTAGCCGTTCTACAAACTCTTGAATCAATATAAGCCGAAATATCCATTTTCCGTAATATGACTCCGGAGCAGCCGGAGAGATTAAAATAACATCAGACGCTTAGTTGTGAAGAAAATAGAATTTCAGCGGAAAGAATGATAAAATGAGAGGTTTTTTTTAATAAGGAAGGAGATGCGCTTGAACGAACGCGATCTATTGCTTTTCATTTTACGAGCGTATATATGATAGTCTACAGGATCACAAGATGAGCATTTGTGAGAAATCAAAACTGAACTTACCATCGTTACCGATCCAGACGCGTGCTCGTGACGGACGACTGAGGCGTCAACACCTGCACTGTGGGAGGTGGTTGTGCGCTTGTCACGTCCCTTGATGGTCATCGTGGCCGAGTGGTTGAGAGCGCGCCCCTAACGGGAAGGTGTCGGTAGTTCGAATCCCAGCAGTGCCGCCCGGTGATTTTTACCATTGAGAAAAGAGAGAACTCAGACACAATTCCCCACTTTACCCAGGTGTCGGAAATGGGTACCGGCTTGACCGAGGTAACTGTCAGGGCGTCCAGGTGTTGGTTATAAGGCATTTGAAAAACCAATGTACAAGATGATATGTATCAGGCTTGATTGATTGGCATAAAGCTTCCTTTTGAGTTCAGCGCGTGTACGAAGTCATTGAGTTTTTCTAAACAACCACTCTGTAAAAAAAAAACACACAATCTTGTGTTAGAACTCGTACTTTACGTTCTCTATAAAAACTGTTCTAGGAAATATTTATTTACAATTATCCCTTATTGACTAACGCGTACAGAGTGGACAATTGGCACAAGACGTGATCGCCCTTCACAACCAGCGTCCGTGCAGGGACACGAACTCCACTCCTCCACACACCCCGGGACTCTAAGCAGGTCTGCAAACACCTCGGCAGGGCACGCCATAAAACAATCGAGTTAAGGCCGGCAGATGTTAATGGGGCAGCCTGGGTAGACTTAGCTTTATCGAGCTTCATCGCGGTTCCACGCTGCCACTTTACAGCGTAAATCAACCTCATATAATCCTGTCGATTATCGCTCTCATACAACAAACAAGTGAAACTGTTGACTCGAGGAATTAGCTCTTCTGCAGCGGACTGGAGCTTGCCATGACATACATGTTGTGTTCTTGCGAGCCGAGATGGGAGTGTTCAGAGTGTCATGGTTGTGTCGGGCGCTGCAGAATGCATCGTGAGACGGAGTGGGGGAGAGAGACGGTAAATACGGTGTCTGCATGTCATAATGCTGAGATCATCAACAATTCTGGGCAGGTCTGTCGACTGAACTTTTTTCGACAGCCTTGATGTTTACCATTTATTATTTAAGATCGTTTGGACTGGAGATCATCAGTAATTCTGGGCAGGTCTGTCGACTGAACTTTTTTCGACAGCTTTGGTGTTTACCATTTATTATTTAGGATCGCTTGGACTGAAAGTCAATGAAGAAACACAGCTATTTACATAAGTGGAAGCTAGACAGTTGTTCATTAATATCACCATGGTCGACAAACCTTCCCAGTCACTGAAATTGGTTGTGTTGGACCATGTTGGGAACATTTTTGAGGACCCGGTCAAGCAAAACACAAACATTTACGAATGTTGGCGAGGTGAGCATAGAAATCAAAGTGTGGTTCATGATAAACGAGAACAGCAACACAAATTTACCAGAGTTATAACTTTAAAACACAGTCGAATTATAATAAAAAAATTTCTAACCTCAGTGATGGGCCAGAATATTCCGAAAGAAATTTTCTCTCGTCGGGTGCGCTATTTTCCACTTCACTTGAATTTTTCAATACTGGAATTGGAAACGCTCGTTGTTCAAAACCGTAGAAATAATCAAGGTGCTCTGCTTGCTACTAATTTAGATACTGCCAATCCGGCATGGTACATCTCAGAAGCTTGCATGAAGTCGTCCGACTTAATAATTCAAAGTGTTCAAATGTATTTTGGTTATTTTTTCCGAAAAATATACGGATCTTTTCCAAATAAGCTACGCCACTAATGCAACACATAAGTTTACCCACTTGTAACTTTCGAAAAAATGCACCCATCGACTTCAAATTATCTCTCAAACGAGAGAATGCTTTAATCTTTTGTTTGAGAGTAATTTGAAGTCAATAGGTAGATTATTTTGAAAGTTACAAGTGGGGGAACTTATGTGTTGCATTAGTACGTGGCGGGGCGTATCTGGAAAAGATCCAAATACACATACACAAATACAAATTTAACAGCATCTCTGTCAGCTTCAACATAGTTGTATGAGTATATTTAGGACATGTTTTCCATGTCCTAAATATACTCAGACAACTATGACACTGTAATAAAAAATTAAACTGAAGTCATTCAGGCATTATTAGTCCAGCCAAGTTTGTTCATGATATCACGTATGTATATGGAGGTGTTTACAAACGTTGACCCAACAACTAGTATTTGTAGCATCCTACTTCACTCTCAAGATTTTAATTAGTTTTCCATAATTTCTTATCTATGCTCCTGTAGCATAAATAAATGTTTTATAAAACTATTTCGTTTATGAATTCGACTTTTTCTGGAACATAACTATTAGATCCTTACCACAAGAGGATCATCTCGTTTTCAGATGAGCTCCTTTCCAATGGGACTGATCAGTATGAAACTTGCCCACTAATATATTTTTACATGGCGCATATTTTTTGTACCCAAAATCTTTCTGATTATTGATGGAGAAAACGAAGATTGCCTGCTAACACAGTCCCCACTCAGAGGGGGGAATCTTGGAGTGCGATTCTAATTTCAGTTGACGTAGAAAGTGTCCAATATATTGTCAAAGAACTTTACGCTGCTTGAAAAAAGTAGGTTTTTTACTAATTTTCTTGAACGGAAGAAAAGTGGTAAATTGTTTCATTGTTGTGAATGTAGTGTCTGAATAAAGATAAGATTTCAGAAATAAATTTCGTTGACCAGCTATTAGTTGCCTTTCCACAGAGCCTAGAATAAATTCTGTAGCTGAAATAGTTAAGGGAGAGCCCGGAAATTAGTACCAAAAAACCCGACAGCCGGGAATCTGTCATTAAAGAGTTTACAAGGAGAAAAACGGACATCTAACTTCAAATCTTACCCGACGATGGTAGACTGATTCGAACCTGCCTTTTTACCGGTAATAGTATAGATCAGTCTGGAGAAAATCATGTATGGCGAAGAACCAATCAGAAACTGAAATATTGATTTCTAGCTGTCCAATGGGTCAAAAAAATCTACGGAAGTCTCATCTCCGTATATCACTATTTTTCTCCCCGTACATCACACAAACAAACATCGGCATCTACGGATGCTTTATTTCCAATTGAAGCGTGATACATATCACCTTTTACATTGGTTTTTCAAATGCCTTATAACTAACACCAGGACGCCATGACGCTTTCCCCCGGTCGAAGACCGGTACCCATTTCAGACACCTGGGTAGTGTGGGGTATTGTGCTTAGAATTTTTCTCCTATACCCAACAGAGAAAATCGCCAACAGCGCCGAGACTCGAACCCGGGTCTCCCCGCACGGAGTCAGGTCCGCTACACACACGGCTATGACGACACAAATCATCGGTCGTCGCAACATGAAATTTTGTGAGAGTGTGTGCGTTTGCGTCAGCTTACATTTACGATAAAACAACGCAATTTTGACCTAAATCCTGAAAAGGACAAATGATTTCCTTTATAACAAACTGTTAATTTGATTTTATTTCACTAGCCCTTGACAGGGTTAATCTCTTTGCACGCCGCGTATGGTTTGTCTATTAGTACGCCTCGTATGGTTTGTCTATTTGAACACCTCGGATAGTTTGTCTATTAGTACGCCTCGTACGGCGCGTTTGCCTAAGAGCGTCTTTTTTGAAAAATTTTTAAAAGCCAAAATATTGTCATGTATCTTGTCAACTTTTTTGGAAATAAACGGTTTTTCTTCTCTTTTAATTTTTTCTTGTAAACAGAAAAGCTTCACAGAGCGCTTATGTGTGGAAACACTAATTTTCGCTGGATCATGGCCCCTTCAGACCGGGGGCGTTTCCCTCTACAACATAATATGCACCTCTGCTTCTATGTTAAGTGGTAACAGTGACATCTCTGGGCCTAACTGGCTCCAAATATTTAAATTTTACTTTCCTTTTCTCTAAGCCTCGTCTTTTTTCTCCGCCTTTACTCCAAACCGTCACTCAAGCCACTCACTGCAACTGATCATTTGAGTCATTCCTCAGAATTCCACTTCGCATTTCCTCACCTGGTGCTCCCGTTTTAAAACTGGGGCAATTCTGCCCTGCACTCAGCGAGGTTACTATTTAGATAAGACGGATAACTCATTTTTCATGTATGTATCTAAATGTGACCCTAAAGACATTCCTCAATGGCATAAGAAAATCTTTGTTTATGCCCCTTCCATTAAAAAATGTCTTTAGTGTTGTGCGATGTTAGGGAATAATGTTTAAAGTAAAATGTGTAGACAAGGTAGAAATTCTGTGTATAACGACAAGGTAGAAATTCTAAGGGATCGAATAGTTGACCAAGTGACCATATTAATGTAAAAAGGTGAATAACGTAAATGATGTTTTCAAGTATGTTTAAATTTTTTGTTGAAAGAACTTATAAAAGTTCCCTTATCTAAATCTTAAGTTAGGTAAATTTTTCTCCATTGCAGCTCATGATGTATTTGAACAGTGGTTCTCTCTGTCCAAAGGCGCTCTTAAAAATCAGACACTCCGTCTCTTGAAAGATCCAATACGTGGATCTGATTAGAAACATGTTTCGTAAGCTCATTTTTATTCGGTCATAAAATGTCTTTAGTAGTAATCTGACTGACTGAAAATATTGACATTGGATGATGTCCTACAAAATACAAAAATTTACACTGTCCATATCTGAGAACAGACTTATTTGTGAAGTTGTGCCTGCAAATTTTAAACAGTCTTTATGTGAGTCCTGAACCTGATCCTGATTACAATAATAAAAGATGCCACGTAGAAGTCACAAATACCTAAAAAATTGGTACAAGATCGTTACAAATGAGATAAACATTTTTATCCATTTAGTTGTAATTTCTGATACATTCTCAAGCATCGAAAATCAGGAAAAGTATTGTTGAATTTAATTGAATGAGTATTCATGTAATCAAATTCATTTCTCTATCCGTGCAATAATATATTTACAAATGTCATCATTAGAAACTGGAACATGTCATATAACATATTTCTAAGCTCTTCCAGCAATTAAATAGTAATAGTTATGACAGGAAGTATTTTAAATGAATATTGAAATGATTCATTCCGTAAAAATAATTGTCCGTGTGCATATGGTAACATTTACACACAATTTGGTACTTGTTTTGAACAGGAATCTTGCGTCACTCCAATTCGAATCTTTAGCGCGGATGGGTTGTAAGTCGCTGCTTCTGACACCTTCTTGTGATGTTTGTTGTGGATGGTACCAGTAGTTTTGTTTATGTGCGTTTCGTTTTTCATTAGGCAATTTAACTCAAATCAGGAAGACTTTCGTGTAATGGTTGCTGTTTAAAATTGAATCGCACAAATTATTTTACACAGTTGCCTCAGTAACAGCAATATGTAGAACTACATCGAGGTTTACGCATTCACAAATAACATTTTCAAGTCAGTTGAACAAATTTTTAGTGCATCTTATTGATGCAAGAAATCTTTATTACAAATACAAGGTGTAAAATAATCCATTTTAAGGAATATTGAAAAATTTTACTTGTCGTCATGCACGTGAAATATTGAAATTATGTACTTGATACTTGTCTGACGTTTTGTTGGTAAATATTAACGTTGTTTCAATTGTGAAGATTTGCTTAGAAAGTCTCGTTTAATTTAAGACATTGTATAGGATGTCAGCTAGAACAGTTAAAAAATGCTGTAGTTTTTTAAATAGTGCTGGAAGACTGAAATAAGTTTCATTGAAAAGAGCATGAATTAAAGTTTCATATTAATTAAATATTTTGTCCAATTAACATTCCTTTCAAGTAAGTGACATTCATCACTAAAAATTGCTATACCATATTTGATCAAAACGCTCATGTTTATTATTCTTCAGTAAAATAATCCTGATCTTTATCCTGTGGGGAGATTTCTTTGATACGTTTTATATGCTTTTAAATTAAATTCATTTTGTAGTAAAATGAATAGTGGTTATTTACCTATGTATTGGCAGACAATTTTCTCACCAATTTTGTTTTATCTTTAGTTATTAAGATACTTTGCTAACTTAATTCTGGTTTGTCATTTTAGTATGCCAAATAGAAAGAATTATCATGGTAAAATGAAACTTTAAAGCTTGCCCTTTTGAATGAAACCTATTTCAGCCTTTTGATATTAATATTTTGGCATTTTTAATATGCCTTCTTTTTTTTACCAGACTCTTGGTATCATATGTACTGAATAATGTTGACTAGACCTACCCAAGGAATAAATAAATTGTAGAATATTTTGTCACTTTTTGATGATGAAGAGTTTGTTGTATAAGCAGTATAACTTGATTTGAATATTAGTTGCTCAGTATTTATCCTGATTGTCCAACATAATTAGCACTATTAGCCTCCATAGCAATGGTATCCTTTACTCAGATGTTGAATTGCTGTTAAATTTCAGAAAAATGGATAGCCATCGTCTGCCAAACTAGACCTTCCTAAATTTGAAAAAACTGGTAATACTCCTATCTTCATTAAGTTAACTCTTTCATGGTGCATGAGATAGGCTTAGGTTGGTAAGGTTTTTCTATCATGCTGTTGGAACTGTAAGAGAGAATATCTCTTAAGGTGCAGTCCCTACTATTTAATCCCTTCAAGGTATTTACTCTCTTGAGATCATTTTTCTCTCTATGATTTTGGATTATATATATCTTTTGATCCTAATTGTGTATATAAGTTGAACAGCTTTGTCTTTATCCATTGGTCCTCCAGAAGAAAAATGTTTGAAAATGAGAGTTATATTTTAATCAATTTTTTTGCAGATAATAAACTGATTTTAAAGTTACCTCTTGGTTCCAATTTAACAAAGACTTTCAAAGTATCTGTATAGTTAGCAGTATGTTGCAGCCAGCTAAAGCTCTACCCAGCACCAGCAGAGCGTCAGGCCGAATAAAAAAGGGCAGGAGTGCCTTTGATTTCCATAAATATGGATCAATAAAGTCCCTCCAGGCAGTAGTGCTGGCAGCAGGTTCAGGGTCTCGGATGACCACGCTAGTCTCCAGCACTCCCAAATGCATGCTACCTATTGCTTCAGTCCCCATGTTGTATTATCCTTTACGAATGCTGGAGTTTTCAGGCTTCAAAGGTGAGTGAAGTAGGACAAAACTAAATGGATCTGAGTGTGCAAGTCTTAACTTGGGTTGTATATGTGTTGTGCTTTAATTTCCATTTGTTAGTCTTCTTGGTATTAAAATGGTCATTTGGCTACTGAATATGCTGCAAAATTTAAAGCATGTAGTGTAATTGCTGTAAAACTGAGCATTTTCTGTGGGATAAAATTTTGATCTGTGATGTAAACTTTCTAACTTGTTTAAAAATATTATGCCTTGATTTTCAGTACCTTCAAAAACCTTTGTGGGATGGAATAATGAAAATAGGTTCCAGTGTGAATTATGGGCATTTCTGAAGTTTAACTACCCCATGCAGTATTTTTTAATTCAATTTTTTTGAAATTGATTTGGGAACACGATTAATCATTTATAATTTTCTTTTATAATTTTAGGTTAGGCCATTTTTCAAAGATGGTAAAATTCTTATGAAACTTGCACACTTTATATATATATAAAATTAAATTTAAAATACATTTCATTCCTGGTATTTTTCAAGTTTTTCCTGACAATTTTTTGAAAAATTGTGGGGAAGTTAAACTCTAGAAATCCTGAATTATTCATGTAGATCACATTTTATTTAAGAAATGAGCTGTTCCCGTTAGCCTTGTTTGAATGCTCAATTCTGAACAGAGTTCTCAGTTTAGTATTTTGAATGAGTTTTGCAAAATATGTAGATTTTTTGTGGCAAACCTAGGACAGCTTAATGTGTTGTACTTGATTTCTTGTACCAATGATGTATATTCCAAACCGTGTACGTATCTGTCTGATGCTTCGGATAATTGAGACTATAGGACGGGTTCCCTCTTTTTGTCCATAAAACCGAGGTATAGGTGTATGTAGAAGCCCGTGTTGATACTTCATCAGAGCAGAGTATCTTTTTTAAAAGCTTTGACTGCGGTAACTAAATTTTAAGTTCAAACTCAAATATAAAGTCTGTTGTAGTAAGCTATTTGGAAAATACCAAGCATGAACTGCATCATGCCTTCATTTAGCTTTGATTAAATATTTATGAAAATTGAGTTTACAACAATAGGTCAGCAGCATTATGACAATTACCTATGTGTACCACCGGTGGTGTACGTTGCAGTCAAAGTGTTTAAAGCTTTAGTCTTACAACTTCACCCTATTGTTTCAGAATGCATAGTGGTGGTGAATGAGGGTCAAGAGTCAGCTGTGCAGGAGATGGCCAAGAGGCATGGCCTGACCCTGCGGCTGAGCCTTCACCACGACTCTGAGCAGGACAGGGGCACACTCGATTCATTGAGGCACATCTCAGGTGCTTTTTCGGTCAGTTTTTGTTCCTTTGGAGATTTATCTCATGATGGTGATCTGCTAATGCTTTTCATTTTGTTAGCCCCTTTTGTGTACGTTTGCTGATGCTCAACTTTCAATTCATGCTAGTTTTTAAATTATGGAATGGCAAGGATGAAATTTCTACATGCATGTAGAAGTGCAAATGTAGGGCCATAATGTTTTTCATCCATCTACATTTGTCATTCGGTTCAGAAGTGCCTGTGGAAATAGTTCAACTGAGCCCCTCGACACCACAGGTAAGCCAATTGATGACCATATCTGTAGGAGAGTCATAGAATAGAATCTTCAAGCAAAAAATGCCAGCATGTATTGATAAAGACAAAACAAGTTACTCCTCCAATCTAGAATTGATAACAAACGTTGCTGATAACAGTTCAATTAGCCCATGGGCTAGTACTGGGGTACCCATAATAAACGGTAATCAAGTGAAATTCGTCAGTTTTCCCCGTTTTAGCACGCGGATATTTATTTGTACTCTATGTGCTCAATTTAAGTTATGGAAATTGGAAGAAATCGGTATGGAAGGTGAATGGGCACTTGGGCAGCTGCTCGTGTGACTTGGTGCTCATGTTTCCTGATTTAATTGCAATTTAATGCCTTATTTGAAGAGCTTGTGTAATAATGGCAAGCTGGGTGAGTAAAACAGGAATTATAAAGATCAGTAAGAACCTTGTGGATTAAATTCATGGGTTTGATTTTGTGCAGGGAGAAGTTGATGATGTGCTCATTGTTTCAAGTGACCTGATCTCCGATGTGAACATTGATGACATGGTAACCCATCATCGTGTGAACAAGTCTGCCCTCACCGTGCTCGTGGGAGATACCAAGAAAAATAGTCATCCTCCCGCCCCTGGCTTGAAGCCCAAGTTTAAATCAGGTGAGGCTTGTGCTTTGTGCGGTCTGTTGTCCTGCAATGAGCTGGCTGCTCTCTGGCCAAATGTTGGGGGTGCTACTGTAGCTTGAGGTCTACCATCATGCATTGCCTACCCAGGTGCAGTTTGATGTGTAAAAATTAAGGGCTTATTGCTAAATGAAATGAAATGTATGTAAGGAATGTCTATTAGTAATGTAACCCAAACTAGCGCTATAGTACTAGCTAGAGGTAGATCTCATGCTATAGTGTGGTAGACCTTGTGCTATAGTGGCACCATGTTCAGCAGGGTAGATGTGGCTCTGTAAAGGTGGTCAAAAACTTGTTCTCCTGTGAAATTTTTCACTCTTTCATTATCAGTTTAAGAGCTGGTGCTTCTTCTTAAACAGTTTTTCTTTTTACTTATATTAGTTGATTCTTGTATCTTTTCCTTAGTGGTGAACATTATTTTGAGGATTTTATACATGACTTTTGCTCTATGTTTGATTTTCATTTCATTTGACTTGAGCTTCATTGACATGGCTTGCAGCGATGTCTTAGAGCTCATGAGACTCAAATGGAATTATCTTCATTATCTCCACCAGGAAATGTTTCACCTGCAAATATGCCAAATTCATGTTTTTAGTTTGCACTGGGATATGAAGCTCTATCTGGGTTCTGCAGATCCCGACTTACTTCTTAAACTCGTGTCAAGTCGACGTTTGTGTTTTGCTGCATCAAGCGGAGATTACGACGAGAACACCAAATTGGACTACGCTATCATGAAGCACGGCCAAATGATATATTTTCGTGGCAATAAGGATGTTCATGCGTACATTATTCGAGCCAAACTCTTCAGAGATTATGTCCTCAGTCCCACGTGAGTAGTGCAGTGTGTGTCTGTCCTCCTCATGAGTAGTGAGGGTTCTCCACATACGTAGTGTAGCGTGTCTTTCATGACTAGTGTGGTGCATTTTGTCTGCCCTCGTAATTTTACTCGGTGTGCATAGTGCTAAAGGTGAGAGCCCATGACCAAATTTTGCTGTCCAGGTCACCATGTGCGAAGATGTCCTCCTTCAAAGCGGAGGTCATCCCTCACCTCATCGACATCCAATTCAGGAACAAGCGGCATGCTGGTGAGTCCTGCCCTCTGCTCTGCCTTAATTCTTGTCTGCCTTCAACTTGTTTTTTGGGTCTGTCATCTCGCTAATCTTGCCTAGGGACTGTTAGCATACTTTTTACCATGCAATAAAATTGATTTCTTTGTTTCAGGTGTACTAAACTATGTGCTTTATTGCTCTACACACGTTCCCTTCTGAGAGTAAAACTCCCTGGCTGGGAGTCATGAGGTCCTGGCCCAAGTATTAGGTAGACCTTTTTGTGTTGATTAAATTACTTTTTTTCTTACGGACGATCTCTTTCGATTCACTGCTGTACGCTTTTCAGCTCTCATTCCTTCTGTGTCTTCAAATATTATCATCTTTCATAACCTTCTTCCGATCTTGCAGTCTCGATGCGTAGGGTACGGAGACACTTGGTGCGTAAGTTCCCGTTCCATAATTCTATGCTAAATGGTACCATCCTCCTTCCTCTCTTTGGAACACCTTTATTGTCGTTGGGAGATTGAAAGTTACCTCTAATCTAATTTCTGCATACACGACTCTGCTCCAGGCAGTAGCTTCTATTTTGATATTTGTCTCCTCAGGGGGATACAACTATTGTATCTATGGGAATTAGCGCTCCCGGGAGGAAAATGTGCGAGGGCTCGAGCTGAGAGTTAGGTAGGCCTTCCTTTTGTTGAAATAAAGTATTTTTCGCTGTTTTAAGGACCACCTCATTCGGTTCACTGCTGTCCTGTTTTTCAGCACCTACTACTTTCTTCAACTTCTATCTTGTCATGAACTTCTTTCTCAACTTACTGTTCCTATGCCTCTTCTGCATAGATTCCGCATTCTCTAATATCCTTACTAAATGGTGCCTTCCTCCTCCTTTCCCTCTTAGATACGCTCTTTTTTGTAGCGGTTAGGGAGGCGTAAACTAACCTATCATCTAATCTTTAGATATTTGTTGAGCCTTCTGTGCGATTGATACCTGTTAGTTATGAGGCGTTTAATTTGAGAAAACCAGGCAAGGTTATAGGTTGTTTGGAGTCGCTCTGTAAGGAAATAAAGCGAGAAGACCATTTCTGTAATTGTTTGATTCTGTCTACAGAATACGACGCTGCCATCAAAACTATTGAAGATGCGTTTGTCGCGTTAACGTTGGCGCCGATCTCCAGCACGAGCTCGTCGCAGGGCAAGCTGCCGCATTGGGCATCGAGCGGGTGTCGCGCCTACTGTCACGCAGAGGGCTTGTGTGTCCGGGCCAACACTATCCCGGCGTTCTGGCACATCAATACTAAGGTGGTCACTACAGCGTCAACGTGGTACTCTTGAAGTGCTCGTCGTAGCTGTGTGGTTAAAGAACTCGCTCTTTTGTGAAGGTGTCCAGGGTTCGAATCCCGCCGCTGGGTGGCGACTTTTTCCTTTGGGTATAGGGAAAAAACTCAAAGCACAATTCCCCACTCTTCCCAGGTGTCTGAAATGGATACTGGTCTTGACCGGGGAAACCATCCTGGCGTTAGTTATAAGGCATTTGAAAAATCCAATGTACAAGGTGATATGTATCAGGCTTGATTGTAAATGGAGCATCCTTAGATGTTTGTTTGTTTGAACTTGGTGAGATATGTTTTATTTTCACGTGATGTAATCGCTGCGTGGATTATCCTAGTTATTTGGGGTTTCATTTGATTCTCATGAGGAAGGCATTGCGGTCACTCAAACAGAGCGTGAAGTGTGTCCATGAGATAGCCTTGGCTCTTATCAATACCAAGCGGGGGAAATGGAATTGTCCTTACAAGTTTTTTAGTCTCACCTCGCTTTCTATAAAATTCAACGTACTGCTGCAAGTTGAGTGGCACTAGTAACAATTATCCGGTGAATCAGTAACGATATTTCGCTGCTAGATAAGCCCCATAAGAGGTCGTGATGTTGGTTGATATTGAAATTGTTTTCTGAAGGGTCTTGTGGGGTAGAGAACGAGCTCGTTCTGCACGCCTAAAGTTTTATTCTGTATCTGTGACTAACCTTCAGTTTGGGTTTTAGCCAAGTGTGCGTGTGAATGCTCAGCAAGTGAAGTGAGTTAGTGTGTATGATTTTGGTGTGTTCACATTTATCTACACCCGTATTAATGTATGGATTTTTTTTATGCAGCTTTTGCCGGAAATGCTGGCGCTGTTGCCACAGTGCTCGGTCGCAGTTGGAGACCACAGCAGGAGTGAGGTGCAGCCCAAAGCTGTGGTCAGTGTTGCATCTTTGTGTGTTCGATCTCCTCTTCCTCTGCATTGTCCGCGATCTTTCTCTGAATTAATTTAAAGAGCTAGGAAGAATTAATTAGTTTTCGTTTCTGTTTAAAGTAATAGGTAAATTTTGAATTATGAGTGTATCAACTGATTATAATTTATTTTTGCTACGCACGAGAATGTTTTTTTAAGCACATGATGTAAAGTCCTTCATTTACTACACTAATTACTTAGTTTTGCTAAACTCGTTTGAAATTCCTTTGAACTATAGAGCTACTTCTCTTGTTGAAGATTCTTTTCAATTGTGTAAATCTCATTGTCCTATTATGTGTCATAACAAAGTTTTTATTAAAAGTGAACTAATCGTAACTTGTTTCATAGGAGGCCTCCTCCATGAGCCATGTCATGAAGTTGAACGAGCAAGCTTTGTTACCCTGTGGTGAGCTGCTCGATAATTTTCGTCATATAAATGTATCCGCATGTACTCAAATGCAAATGGTTAGTTAATTTCCTGCTCAAGTTTTTAGTGTATTTTCGGTTGGAGGTGAAAGGCAACACTCTGGTACGGGAGGGCTGTGTGTTGAGTGACCGCACCACCGTCACTGACTCGAGTTTAGGCCGCAACTGCGTGGTCAAGCCCCGCTGCCGCGTCGCCAATTCAGTCATCTTCGACAACGTCACGCTTGAGCCTGGGTAAGCTGGTGGTGCTTATCTGGCCTGTTGGGCGGCCAAGATGCGCTGCGTCTGGCCTGGCACATCGGGGTGGTGGATGATGTATATGCTTTGTTCTTGATTTTTGTTGGAGGCTGCGAGGATAAGTTGATGAATGCTGCTTCATGCCAAATACTCGGAAAATGTTAGGTTTAGTAGTTTGTGACAACTCCAAGATAGAGCGGCATCACAGATATTTGAAACTAGTTCATGAGATTTATGGGTAAATTGCTTCTAGTGTGTTTAGCTCATACGCTTGAGCGTTATCTATCTATCTCATGCTATTGAAAAGAGGCCAAGATTTACAAATTGATGTTCAATCTGTTTCACATTTGGTAATTTTACGTTTTCTTGAACTAGTATGGCAAAAATATTGATAATATGGTTCACCCACCCAGGACTGTGGTGGAGGACAGCATCGTGTGCTGCAGCATTGACAAGGAGAACTGCACGATCAAGAACAGCATCGTCGCTGCTACCGACACCCTCCAGTCCGATGGTGAGTGTGGCATGCTCTGTTACTACGGCTGGGCCTTGTAATGTTGACGTGCATATTCTAGCGTTTGGAAAGCTCATAATTACAGTCTCTTAATCAACACAAAGCGCACAGACACCAATAAACCTTAGAATTTACTCACCATGACTTTTTTTATTTTCGATGACGGACTCAAGTTAGCTTTAGAAAGCTTCGCAGGAGGCATGAAGTGCTTCTTTTGGAATCTGAGCCCATTCTCGACGAAATTTAAACTTCAAAAACAAATCAATCTTATGAGTTTTACAGCCATTTCTTTCCAAGATAGACTACATAGAAAAGACAAATAGTTTTAGATCGAGGCTTCTAGCACTCTTCTTTTCTCAGAAACGCAGGAATGTTTGCTTGAATCCATCGCAGTCATTTTTGAGCCGTGTGACAGGGCAGAGCCTTGTTGAAGGGTCCAAGGTTTGCCCATAAAAGCAGTTCTGCTTTCAAAATGACAGAAATGTATTGCTTAATCATTAAGTTTGGCTCCTGAAGGAACGAAAACGTCAGACCTGACAGTGGCGGTCACAGATGTCTTGACAATCAGACGGTGGATTTTGGCGTCTGTTGACTCTTCTGCCTTCTACAAATCCATTTGTCCCCCCAACTCTCATTCTGCTTACACTTTGTTGAACTTCGAATTTCTTCTCATCTGTGAAGATCAAATTTGGTAGCATGCAATCTTTTATGAGCTTAAATTTGGCGACTTCCTGTCAAGTCTCATACGACGTAAAGTCATGCCTATCATGCATCTTGTAAGAGTGTAGCTTGAGATCATTTTTGAGAAGTCTGCACATTGAAATATTGACTAACCCCTGCCTCTGTGGCCAATTTTGTAGCAGATCAGTGGAGTTTTCTCAGGTATTTTTGATGAAACGGATTAGATGTCGCACCAGTTTTTTAAAACTTTTAAAGCACCTTTCAAACCGTTTCATGTCAAATATGCATTATTTAGCAATGCACGAATTACTTTCACCACTTACATGAAAAAACACGATTGTTTTTATAAGTAATTGAAAGAAATTTAGTTTCTACAAAAAACTTAACACCTGAAATTAGTATATAATTGTGCATATTAAGGGTAAATTGAAATGTTAATTTAATTCATGTCATTTGAAATTTTTGTTGCCAAAAATATGGCGGACTTTGTATGGGAGGCAACTTTTTCACCAGAAAAAAAAACCCGCGGATAAGAAACAGTTTCTGTGCGATTAAATACTTGTAGTGTTGAACACCTGTACATGGGCATACCTCGACTCCTTTCAGGATCTAAGGGATGATGAGAGGGATATCGTCAGTGATAGAATGGCGATTGGTAGTATTTAAAAAAAAAAAAAAAAANAATTGCAACGGTCTCTGCTGTTGCCAAGTTTTTTTTTATTAAAATGAAACTCCGATCACAGATGTAAGGTCTTGTACGTAGGGAGATATACGTGCAATCGGCCCTGTTTTGTGTTAAATAGTTCGGTATTTTTTTTTTTTGCAGTTAGCAAGGAAAGCTTTAGCAACCCGTGTGTGTCCTGCATATGGCAGAGGAATGCATGTTCCATTTAGACTTTTTCTTTGTCTAGGGTCCAGCAGAACTCGTTGATGCTTTCACTGTATAGCCTAAGCTTTCATCCATCTAAATTTACTCAAATCGTCATCTGAGGACACAAGTACAGCATACGCCCCCAAAGAATTCCATCCCAGATAAAGATTGGAGCGAATCCTACCGAAATCCTGGACCGCAAACTAATGTTGCCTTCCGTAATGCGCAAAGTGAAAACTCGCAACGAGATACGACTGAATTCACTTTGTGTTCATTAAATTGTCTTGTTCCAGTCTATTTTTGCTTTGAACTTCTCGTTCCCAGCCAGCGTTGGAGGGGTCCATACTGGCGTTACGCTGGCGACTCCGGTGGAAACGTTTCCGTAAAATTATTATTATTGAACTTATAGTGCTAGAAATGGGTGGGCAGCTGAAATCCCCTACGGGGTTTTGGCTGTCCTGTGTTTGCGGATTTTGCGTGGCTCTGTGGGTGGTCTTTTCGAAGATCAGTTGGGGCTCTTATAAGATGACATTAGTGTGGGTGGCAATTAAAGCGGTTTTTGTGATGGCTGTTGTTGTGTTTTCCGTAATGGTGAGAGGGACAAACTTTGCACAGCGGTTATATAATGTGCTTTTGCTGAAATGAGAATTTTGGACTGTGAGATCTACGGCGCGATATAGTACGAATTACTGAAGCGGTAGCAAATCAATGCAAATACTACTACTGCTAGAAATTAATCTTAGAATTGACCATGCTCCCCCTTCCTTTGCGCAGGTACCGTTGAAGGCGACACGCTCGAAGCAACTCAGTTCTTAGACTAGTGGCGGCACGGGCTTCTTCTCACTTGTGTGCCAAGTCGCATAAACAATTGTCTGTGATACCATTAAAGTCGCATGAACCACTTTCTGTGATGTTGTGTTATTAGTACTTACTAATGACGAGCTTTGTGTCAGTGTCGAGTGGTCTACGCCCCCCCATCCCAGATTATTTAATTCTGCCGTGAATGCGAGAAGAACTTGAGATTGTTCGTTTAAGCTGGTCTGAGGAAGTGACTATTACCTAATTGCTTGTCGTGACTAAACTTCATGTCATTGCTTTTCAATCAGCATGAGCTACAGAATCAATGGACGTGGGTGTGGCTTTTGTATGATTTGTGGAAAGTTAAGATATTTTAATGAACACTTGTTTTAAGACGGGTAATAAATTGTAAGTGCAAAAAAGTGTTTGTTCAAAATCCGTGCCAGGTTGTACTGATGACTGATTGTGTCTGCGCGATCCGGAAAATAGAATTTTGCACCGACATTATGCATAGATTCTCAGTTCCCTGAACGCGATGTTGAATGGTGTCTCCTTTTCTCTTTATGGAACATCTTAGTTACCGGTAGAGAAACTGATACTAATTCATCTAATTCGTGCTGAGCATTACCCACGATCTTTAATCACTTGCTGAAACACAACAAGGTGCAAAGCATTAAGCCATTCTGTAACTGCCACAGCAAAATTTGCGGCGCTATGTCTTATTCAAAGAAGACATTGCTACTAGTAATAGTCCATTAGCATTCTTCCTTTTTAGAAATGAAACGCTCGGATCACTCCGAATTTCGTTCGTCAGGCAGAGACGATTAACATTGAACCTGTCTGTGCAAGCCGTCAGCGTAATTGAGCAGATCAGCCTGATACCTGCGCTCGTTCATAAATAGCGGATTGAGGGTACAACACTGCTGTAGGAAAGGAAACGAAAGCATACCCGAAACTTCATTACAAAATGTTGTTTCATACAAATGAGATGCTCTCTGTGCAGATACGAGGTAACTAAGCAATTAGAATTTGCAGACATATACGACGTACATAAACTCCATGACAAGTATTTATGTGAGTATTATTATTAGACTCCATGGCCACAACATCAGCAATCTAAAAAGCGCAAAGATTGGCCATTTAGTGTAGAATGTCGTGAACATGGATTCTATGCACAATATACATTCCTACGGTTATCCTCCGCATTCAATCGGCAAGTTAAGCAAGAGGAAGAAAAAACAAGATAACGAAGTTAACATGAAACTGATAGAAGCAAAGTGGGCGCGAACGAGGTGACACCACAGTCTCTCCTCTGGAAGTGACAGGCCCATACCGGACAATGGGCAAACCTAATTGACTAAACGCTAGAGCCTATCGTAAGCCCTTGATAGTTTCAAGCAACCATTTTCTTACACATTCTAGTAAATTAGTATGCCTCGATTCTCACATGGAAAATGAGTTTCGGATAATATAATGTAATATACTCTAGAAATTCTATCACTGAAACACGCGCGATCGCTCACTTCGGGTTGTTCAAGTTTGAGGTAACAACTACCGCACAGTTGAAATAAATGTTTCAAAATTACAACTTTCAATTTTGTAAACTATATAACATACACCATCACGTTTTATACAATTTACCATAAAATTACAATTTTTCTACAAAGAAAGATACCACAGCGAATTTTGCTTTGCGATGTGCAACAGCGGAAGTGCATTTTATCTTATACTCGCTCATTAGAACATTAATGTCCGAGCCTAAATCAATTTGTTTAAAAACTTAAAGTTTACAATGCAGTTTTGAGTTTGTTTCCGTATTGAATAACTAACCATTTTAATGATTCTATTGACATTATTAATGATACCGATACAATATTATCACTGCGAAAGATAATGGTAAGTTATAACATTTCAATAAAACTCGTCTTGAAAAATAATTGAAAAATTTAGGTTATGAAAATGTTCCAGTTTGAGGGGAAGTAGTTCACGTTTGAGGATGCCGAGTAAGAGGCGGACTCAGTTGGGGTACGTTCTCGTTCCAAGAGCGCTAGCGGAATAATTTCTTATATTGAGAGGTGACCTCGGTTATCTTCGAGTTTCTTACAGTTCTTCAGATATATGAGATTAGTTATTTCAAGGTTTTTTTAACACAATTAGGATAGTCTCAAGAAAAGGAAGACACAATTTAGTATGGAGTCAGGGGAACGGAAAATATATATACATACAAGGTATATTCCCAAACAAGATTCCCTGGATGTAAATACAGCGAGTTAAAAAAGCAGTGTACGAAACAAGATAAACGTTGAAGTCAAAGGTGCTCAAAAAAGGACAGCAAAGAACCGAAAAGAAGTCCGTAACGAAACAAGACCTTTTACTTCAACGAAAGCAAGGCCTTTTTAACATCATCCCGAGCGCTAATTCCCATCGATAGAATAGTTGCATCATCTTAAGATACCGTACAACTACGGATGAACAAAATAGTTCTGCATCGTGAATGGTATTTCTAATAATTCCTGGCTCGGCAAGTCCAGAAACATGAGTACAAATAAGAGCATAGAGAGTTATAAAGCAGCACGACTTGCTCAGATAAATCAGCCAAGGTGCTGTACGGAAACAAAATGAACATATGATGAACACGCAGTCAGCTTCTCGTCTGGCATGGATAGTTTAGTTTGACTCACGAGGGGTAATATCAATCAGAGCGAAACAAAAACAAATGCACTTATTGATTCGCCAAGCAAGCACACAGGAACGATTCAACCGAGATTCACAGAATGACAGAATTAACATCTGAAGTCTCCTCTGTACAGCTGGCTTACCATACAACACATGAAAGAACGTATTTTCAATTGATACAAGTTTAATGTTAAGTAATTAAACTGCGAGACTCGCGCCACTGGCACGAGTTTAAGCGTAGAGTGGCCAGCTGTAGAGTGGCCAGCTGTACACTGTGCTAGAGTTCCCCTCTCTAAATATTCAGCATCCAGCTTGTATCAGTTAAAAATACTTTCTTTCAAGCGTTGTATGATGAGCCAGCTGTACATTTATACAAGGTATACGTACAAGCACCGAAATATACCAACAATTACTGGTTGGAATGAAGTTATTGCAAAAGCAAGTTTCGAGCACATTTAGCGCGATGAAGGCTAAATGCGCTGAAGAACGACGTTGGCACCTGTAGGCATAGCGGTGAGCATGTAGAGATGCAGGCAGGGCAGGATTCTCCTCTTAGTAGTGACTATGGGGAGAAGTAACAAATTATTTCTAACCATACACTGCGCAACTAAGGTAGTATTGCAAGGAAAAATCTAAAACAGGAGACCGACACGTGAACCATGAGTTTATGTAAATAATTTCATATTTACGCTGTAAGAGACGCGCTCAAAACCTGGATATTCCATGAACATTGATATCGAGAACAGCAGAACACTGCACTTTGTTTAGAAATTTAGGTAGGGCGCGTAGCTCACCTGGCTAGTCTGGAATATCTCGAGGGCCTCCACAGGTTATAGAGGTGCCCGAGAAACGAGCCCAAAATTCCGTCCGGAACACACGCAAGCATCCCTTGTGAAGCATGCATGGCACCAAAGTTAGAAATCTGGACCAATAAATCAGTTATTCAGTCCCAGCACAAATACACATTATAATAAGGCTTCAGAAGACCTGATGCATGAATGGCGAGCGGTGTTGAGCAGAAGAATCGCATCATTGAAGGCGACAGAGAACTGAAGTTGAACAACTAAAAAATAAAACGGTGCAACGTTTGGGAATCATGTTAAACGCAACACTAGCAGGAAGAATTATTGTATTAGTAGAAATTAAAAATAGTGTTTCAAATTTTCAAAAATAGTTGGAACTAAACAAAGAGGCAGTTTTCAAAAAGAAAACATTGGCATAGATGAAATAAAGAGTTTGCATAAGCATCAGTAAATAGCGCACCTTGAGGAAACAGGCGAGGTAACAGCACCGTGTAAGATATATCTTCTCTTAAGTTAATAAGAGCACACATCACCTACTTAACGTAAAAGTGAGTTCAACAACAGAGCAGTTCAACACATCATAGAGAGAAAAAAATCTAAGCTTAGAACAAACTCCTGCACCGAGCAGCCTAAGAAACAAGGCCAGCACCACAAACAAACGGCAAATTTGAATTAAAATTAACTGACAAATTTACAAACTATAATTCAAGAGGCCCTCATGCCATTCGTGTAAATAATAAGTCAATTCTACTTAGCGTAATCATAGCTCATGTGAACTGATTCACAGAAAGTAATCTTGGCAAATAGAGTTAGAAAATTTAAACGAATGAGTATCAATCACAAATTATTCTAATGCACAGCTCTAAGAATAACTTCAACTTCCAGTAAAAAATAGATGGTTTTCACATATGTATCCCAAGCATATAATCATCTTTTAAAATCGGCCACCATTTGGGAGTTGATGGCCGAAGACAGTGGCGATATAGGCCATGCGGGCAGCGTTATTTTAGTGCAAAACTTGAATAATAATTTAAATGTTCAACAAATATAGTTTTCCTATATTATCAGCATTTAATTATCTTTTAAAATCGGCCACAATTTGGACGTTGTTGACCGAAGACGGCGGCATTAAGACAGATCGAATCGATGAGCAGCTCCGACACTCAGTTACACAGACTGGGGCAAATTCAATGGCCGCGTTTTGAGAGGCGCGAGCTGTGGTGGTGAGGGTAAGATGTGTGTGGTCACCACCATCTTCCTGAAGCCATCTTCAAAACGTGAGCATACAAATGGCATTGTTTACTGATTCGAATAACAACGAGAAATAATTCAATAAGAATTGTTTTGCTTTTCCCAATAGCTTTTCAAAACGTGGGCATTTGATTTGCCCCACCCCGCAGCTGAGGGTCCACAAAATAGCCGCTTGCAAGGCCTTAGCAATGCGCAGTTGAGGCCCCTGGAATCAAACGGCACTGAGCTCCAAATACATCTAGCGAAAGAAAATGAGTTATGTATACCGCTGTCATCCCCAAATTTCCCTCTGTCGGGAGAGTTAGTCGTAGGAACAGGAAGATAGCTACAAAATGTCGAATACCTCTGTAAGTTGTTGAGATGCGATGGTTTCTAAGTCGTCAAACTTTGATGCCGTTTTCTGACGTGTTTAGAAAACGGCGCTTGGTACCGTATGATTCTGAAGGCCTCAATTATTCGAATAAACAGGTAGCAGAGAATCATAAACGTCGCTTGGCAAATGCATTGTCACATGTACTGGGAAACTCGCTACTAGAAAACATCCAACAACATATCGAAAGCAGATCCAGCAATCACCGCCACAGATGCAAATGATAATGCAAATCACGGAATAAAATGTGTGCTTCTCATTCTCTCAACACGCCCAGCGCACTTTGAATTCAGCTCCGACCGGAATATTGATATGTTTTTGTTCCCTCTGCCTCACAAGCGTAGTCAACTCTAGCGTCATTTGAAACGTGGCATCTCTTCATTAGTCGTGTGGAGGCAATCCGTGAGGCTCGTTAGTGTTTTTAGTAGTAGTTTTGAAGGTTACAAGCACTTCAGGTTCTTAGCATTACCAACAGCTGGCAATAAATTAGAGTGCTAGCGAGAGATGAGGACCTACAATCGCGACATCTGAAATTTGTGACACGTTTAGTACACTGCACATAAATTTTCTTTTTTTAAATCCAAATCCTTAAAAAATAGCTAAGATCTAATTCTGGTCTTCTAGTAAGTTCCTATCTCTATATGTACAATAACGCTAATATCATACATGCAAGAGTAAAAGAACAAATGGACGGGCAAACATACATCAGATACAAACACGGAGCTATACAAATTGCTAACTTTCTTTCATTTATTTATTTATGATTTTTTTTTGGACTGTTGATCTTCCAAGAAAAACGCGCATATAATCCAAACAAAGCATCGCTGGACAGGAATGTTCGACTCTATTGGATGCTGACAATCTTTCACAGCAGGACATCACTACAGAGAAACATGCGTACGTGCTGGATCCTGAAGACGAGCCGTGAGTTTAGGGAACAAAGCATGGGACTCGCGACTAACCTCGTCTGAAGATCGAAAATAAGAACTAGACGATGACGACGATAGAGCAGAAGAAAATGCCTAAGTATCGAGAAAATGAAAAATGCTCTAAAGCACAACAGAAGGAGCTCACCTGATGATAGCACGAGAATTAACGATGAAACATATTTTTAAGAAAGTTCGAAAGAGTAGAGAAAGAGAGAATGACAGGATGAAAGTGACACTGGCACACATGTGAGTCATCGCAATCATACGCTCTTCATACAATACGGAACAAAATCATAAATATAAATCAAGACACCTGAGAGCGAACAACTTTTAGAGTGTAGTGCGCGCCAGTCAGAACCTCTATCCTAAAGTCCTAGACACTACAAACAGCTAAGATGCTGCCAAAAATGTCTGGCACGCTCACTGCATAATACTGTAATTTTGCTTGAGTAAGAACTGGTACATACATTTGGTGAAGAATGGCTTCCAGTTCACAAAATATTGAGCGTAATAGGAGGTAGAAAAGCAATCATATAGGGAGTATCGGCATGAAGGGGTAAAGGCGTAACATCCTTGCATTTCCTGATGTACCTTCTTTTTATGCTCATTGAGTTAAAAGATAATATTATACTCCTGTCACCGCGCTCACGCACCAAGCATGTACACCACGCCTCTACATGACCCAGTAAACAAATTGTGAACACAGTAGACTAACAGCGTCAGGACGCCCTTATACTCTGCACTGATACAACAGCAACAGTGTAGACCAACGACGCTAGAACGTCGCAAACTTCGTATCAATGCAACAGCAGCACGCAGTGGAGACCAAGAGCGTCAAGTTCTGGCGATGAAGGCGGCCAAGGCTGCTCATCAATGCAACAGCAGCACGCAGTGGAGACTATGAGCGCCAAGTTCTGGCGATGAAGGCGGCCAAGGCTGCTCATCAATGCAACAGCAGCACACAGTGGAGACTAAGAGCGCCAAGTTCTGGCGATGAAGGCGGCCAAGGCTGCTCATCAATGCAACAGCAGCACGCAGTGGAGACTAAGAGCGCCAAGTTCTGGAGATGAAGGCGGCCAGGGCGACGACTGCCACGCCTGCCAACACCGACACGGCCACTTTGTAGACCACATCCAGCCCCTGCTGCAGCACGCGTCCCTGCACACACGCATGACCACATGACCTCCACTTAAGGTGTTGAAAATTTAGTTTTCCCTTTATTTAATGCAAAAAAATCACTCAGGCAAATCTTACACCTACAGAATGTCACTCCAACTCTGGGGTGTGCAAAATATTATATGGCCTCCTTATAAGGTGCTGAAAATTTAGTTTTCTTTTCATTCAACACAAAAATTTCTCCAGCCAAATTCAACACCTACAGAATCTCACTCAAACTCCGGTGCCGTCGTGTTGATGTCGCACTAAAACAAAGCAAGACCGATAGCTTAGAAATTGGTTCTGAAATGGAAAAAAGCAATAATTGATTTAGGCGTGAGAATCATGCATTGCTGAGGGATTTACTCCTTGAATTATGACTCGACTTGAGTACAACGAGAAGTTGTTGGAGTTGCTCTTTGGAACGATAATTGGTTCCAAATTTCAGCAACGTCTCTAGCCTTAAATTCACACACGCCATAAAATTTCCAGTGTAGACTCACGAATGGAAAATAAGATTCATACAGATCAAGTCTTGTGAAGAGAGGTGTAAGTTGATGATGATGATGATGACGAAGTAATAATAAATTGCAGGTTGCATTTCCACCAGGGTCTCCAGCAATTAGCAACTATGGACCCCCTTAGTTTAGGAAAGGTAAACATGAACGGTCTTTGGAGCAACGGGTGTTGAGATTACCAGTGGGTTCCCAATGCGGGGGTTCTAGCTACTTTACAAAACACGCAGATTAGATTAGATGTTAGTTTAAGCCTCCCTAACCGCTACAAAAAAGAGCGTATCACAGAGAGAAAGGAGGAAGGCACCATTTAGTATGGATACTAGGGAGTGCAGAATCTATGCAGAAGAAGCATAGAAATAGTAAGTTGAGAAAGAAGTTCATGCAACAAGAACAAAGTTGAACAAGAAAGTAGCAAGTGCTGAAAAACAGGACCGCAGTGAACCGAAAAAAGGTAGTCCTTAACACAACAAAAAACATTTTATTTGAAGAAAATGAAGGCCTACCTAACTTTGAGCTCGGGCCTTCACACACTTACTCCCTAGGAATGCTAATTCTCTCAAATAAACAGGCAGAATAAGTACGCCACTCACCCAGCCCCCCGCGCTGTCCACCCACTGACACACTCGTTGAAAGATGAAGCGCAGGGACCAAGTCATGAGCTGCCTGATGCACGACTCCGCGCCGCGCCGGATCTGCAAGTGCACAACCTCGTCACCACTCGCAGCCAATGGGAGGCGCGCGTGGTGTGGCTATGCAAGTGCACAACCTCGTCACCGCTCGCAGCCAATGGGAGACGCGCGTGGTGTGGCTATGCAAGTGCACAACCTCGTCACCGCTCGCAGCCAATGGGAGACGCGCGTGGTGTGGCTATGCAAGTGCACAACCTCGTCACCGCTCGCAGCCAATGGGAGACACGCGTGGTGTGGCTATGCAAGTGCACAACCTCGTCACCGCCCTCAGCCAATGGGAGACACGCGTGGTGTGGCTATTGGTTGGAGTCTAACTTAAATTTATTACACCGTCAAGGTCACAGGACTCACTCTAGTGGGTAGAACTTAAGAGCAGAGAGACTAATGCTTTGAGAAACTGTAGAGAAATGATAAATAATTAGTTCCCAAAAATTGTTGTGATTTTAATTTTAACATCGATATACAATCACATGTGAGTTTTCTCTGACATTGGACATCTCAATAAAGTTACGTCCCCAAAAGCAATAAATTTGCCGAAATACATCTCACGACAAGGAACAACAAAAGAACTAGCAATCACAACAACACATGTATTAATCTCTTACAGTGACTCGTGAATCTTGGAAATGTACTAGGTAAATGTGCGACCAAACTCAGGCTTGTTTGACTTTGTGGTACGCGTAGAGTGCACGGTGAATATAATGGAGATAGTTGCAGAAACACAATACCCGCCCATACTAACTTTCTTGATGGAGCAGTTATGACTTTAGCCTCCCAGGTATTGGCTCTGCAATAGGTGACTAAAGTTACGGGTGCTCTAGAGAAATGGCAGAACTGAGTACATATTATCTCAGAAACCTAGACAACTTCTCGTTGTAACTTGAAGCCATCTCAAAGAGTTGTAGGCTTGGTGTTGCTTTGTTACGTGCGCATTGCTCAGTTCGATGTGTGATGAAATCAGCTTTAAAACGTGTTATGCTATTGTACACCCACACTAAATGATAACATAGCTTCTCAAAATTTAAGAAGAGAAAAAAGATCTATCTTCACCACATATAGAGAGGTTTTATTTAATGTGGCAGCTTAAGAATTTCAATAGTTCTATTTTTAAAACAATGCACATTTGGCCAATGATTCAGAATTTTGCTCAACTATAAAATTTGATTAGCCTTGCATTGCTTTTAAATTTTAATCTTGAAATTCCGAACATGGAGGGAAAAATCACAGTTTCGTAGCAGTTAAGGGAATGACCCGAGAAAACTGGCAAGGATTCGTACGGGCGGGGTCTGAAAATCTCTCTTGGTAATTATCGCACCGGTTATTCAACATTGCTTTACCTCTTCACCTATACACACCTGCTCCTTAGCAATGTCGGCAATGAAGGTGAAGAGCGCCACGATGCGCTCCGCTGTGATGCCTCTCGGTCCCTCAACACACAAACAAGAACAACACTTAAAACACTTGCTTGTCAGATAAAAATGCCATCCTAAATTCATAATGAAAAATCACAAGTAAATCCTTAAAGCTCAACTGTAGGTAAATACCTCACGAAGAACACTGCTCGAACGCGTTTGAAATATTCGAGGAAATTTAAGACACTAGTAGGGGTATTTTTAAAATGAAATGGGCGTGCACATAAATAATGCACGACCATCTTCAGAATGCGATATTCAGGACGCACGGACGCTGCCACTCAACAGATGCGCCACATGCCCGTTTCTATGGCCGAAGTGAGCCTTGCGGCATAGTCTGGATTCAAGGATAACATTTAACCCCTGCAATACTGTTAACTGAGTGCTGCTATAGCGTGAGGTCTACCGCTATACAACGCCTGCCCAGGTGGTGTTTGAGATGTATAAATGGTTTATCGCTAAATTAAACGTATGGAAATGAGTAATATCCATCAGTAACCTAACCTCACGCTATAGCACTAGCTAGAGGTAGATCTCATGCTATAGTGTGGCAGACATCACGCTATAGCAGCACCGTTCACTGTCTTAGGCGCTTCTCTGATGCATCCCCTCCTGAGTGGAGAACATCAAACGAGAATTGCTTTCCGACTGTAGGTCGATTTTCTTTGGACTTCTGCATGCTAACACGTTGACTGCACTACGACCCATCGGTGGAGGGTCATTTGAAAAAGGTTCAACAATTTTTAGAATGAATGCTGTTTTAATGGACCCAGTTAATGTTTAGTTTTCACAAAATTTCTAACAACTTTTGCATTTAATGAGCACTGAACTTCAGTTTAACACATCGCAGTCAACAGTCATTGCCCAGTGCAAAGGCGGGACAAACACAAAGGAGGGAGTCTCACCGAGAAGAGCTGCATGCAGAGGCTCATGAAGTTCTCCCAGGTGATGTCGGACCAGAGCACATCTTGTGCCATGAGCCGCACCTTCGACCGTGCAGGTGTGGCCTCGAATGCGTCGGCAAGCTTTCGCAGTTCTGAGCCGGCGCGTATCAAGTTATATTCTTCCAGCCTGCACCACATAATCGAATATTGTTACCATGTTGACTCTTCCAGCCTGCACCACATAACCGAATATTGCTACCATGTTGACTCTTCCAGCCTGCACCACATAACCGAATATTGTTACCATGTTGACTCTTCCAGCCTGCACCACATAATCGAATATTGTTACCATGTTGACTCTTTCAACCTGCACCACATAACGAAATATCGTTACCATGTTGACTCTTCCAACCTGCACCACATAACCGAATATGGTTACCATGTTGACTCTTCCAACTTGCACCACATAACCGCACATAGTTACTGCATTAACACGTTGACTGCCTATTGGGGCATAAGAGCACCACTAGGTAAATTGCTCATTTATGCATTGGTGTGAATGTACAGCATTCCAATTATTTCAACATTTTTCTTAGAATAGAACATTATGCTATTACATTTTCATAATTTTCTTAATCCCTGAGCAACAAAAATCCCTGTCCTTGAACCTGCACTAGAAAAAACATTACTTTTGAATCTTACCCTTTGACTTGAACCACACCCCAAAGCTGAAGAATACAAGCTTACATCTGGACCTATGATAAAAACCCTATCCTTTGACTTGGGCCACACCCAAAAGCTGTAGAATACAAGCTTACCCTTGGACCTGCGCTATATCATGAGGCACAGCGAGGTGCTCCCTGCTGATCTCCTCTCTGGTGAAGTTGTAGAGTAGCATCTGAGCCTCTCGCTCAGTGGCAGTGTAACTGCGGGGCAGCTCACCATCTCCGGTGATGTGCTCGTGTGCATAGCCCCTGTTCTCTGCAGCTGTACAGGCATGCAGAGCTGTACAGTCACAATTTAGTTTTCACTTCTGCAGCTGTACAGGCATGCAGAGCTGTACAGTCACAATTAAGTATTCACCTCTGCAGCTGTACAGGCATGCAGAGCTGTACAGTCACAATTAAGTATTCACCTCTGCAGCTGTACAGGCATGCAGAGCTGGACAGTCACAATTAAGTATTCACCTCTGCAGCTGTACAGGCATGCATTAGTCTGACAACTCAATATTCAAAACAAAATAGTGGGAGTCCTACATGTTGCCCAACAATAGAACATGGCTGCAGTGTAAGCATCTTGCACACAAGGTACAGTGAGGCATAAAACAATACCTAACAAAGCTTCCATGTAATGCATCTGTATATCTAAGTTTTCAATGACTGTTACAAATTTGAAATGAAAATTGCTACAGCAGTTGAACACTGCTAATTATTGGTGTAATACAATACCAAAAAATATTTTCAACTAGGCAATGAACATGTAGAGCAAAAATTGAGCAAAAAAGCAAAAAAATATCTACTTGGTTAATATAGTTGTTAAGCTAAGGATGTGAATAATAATCTGCCCAGTAATATTTTAAACAACACTAACATTGTTTTCATGTTTTCTGGCAAGAGGTGCCCCATAAATTTTAGTATTTCGTAGCCAACACAAACTTGCACTCAGATGAGGAGGTCGAGGAAG